>CM043020.1:108819105-109025028 GCA_023690525.1 Holotrichia oblita
TGTGAAGCAACATTAATTTTGCAAAGGAAGTGAGTACCTTTGCAAGAAGTCTAATTTCTGAGAATGTTCGAACTAGAATCGTTGAACAATAAGAAAGGAACGAAAGGAAGAATAAAAATAAAACTATAAAAAATAAAAATTCAGTTGATAGTTAGGTTTTGATCAAATTTAAAATTGAAAAAATCTGTTCACATAGGCGGTGAAGTTTGTTACTATATGGGCAAGGTAACAGCTATAGAAGATGAAGAGTTAACAATAACGTTTCCACAAGGAAAACAGAAATAAAATCTGAGAAAAACATGTTACGCTAGTCCTTTATAACAATCATAACAAAAATAAAATAGGGTGTCAATCTTAACCAAGCCATGGTTAACATTGAGAACACTATGCTAAGATGTGTCAATCTTATCAGCTGCAGTTATCTACTTTTTCTGCAGCTCTGTCATTTTATCCATGGCTTAATCTCAATTGTGGTTTTAGTTCTCAATTCTATGCTGCATCATCTTGGTTTTTGGATTCCAGTGTTAATTTTATTTTTTCGAATTTTTTGTTGCAGTCACAAGTTATTTTTTAATAATTTTAATAATTATGACAGAGCCTGCGTCCTCGTTAAAATGCAAAAGAACCATATAGACTTGCATTTAGGGATTGTAAACAGTAATTGCTGAGCGGTGTCAGCTTCAGCACAACTATGAATTGATTGATTGATTACTATCAAGGCAGGGCAAACTTTAGTTATTCCTAACACTGCGGCCCAGTGGGCCTATTGTGGTATTCCTACCTTAATTTCATTTTACTCAAACAAGTTAGTTCCCTCGATCAAGTTTAGAAGCCTATTTGGTAAATCTTTCTCCACTGATAAATCAAACGCGCTTTGCATAGCGATCCTACGTTTGAATTTGTCTCTATTCCTGGCAATGACGATTTGATTGTACCAGAATGCTTGTTGCTTTTCTTTCCACCACGAACAGTGACTCCAAATTCAGAAAATAGGGTGGGTGGAACGCGAAACAAAATCTAAAGACTCCAAAGGTTTAACAACACTAATTTGAAGACCCATAGAGTAAAATTCAAAATGATGTTTCTAAAACAAATAGTACAGGTGAACCTACCCTGGCTCCTGGAAGTGAGAAAAAGCTAGCTATTCGCTTTAGTCATTTTAAACAAGTGCAAATTGGACTCCTAGAGAATCTTGAGTGTGTAGTCCAGTTTGGCCTGGTCAAAAAAGGAATATCAAGCCTTAGAAAATGATTTGTTTAAACTTGTACAACTGCAGCTATAGAGTTGGCTATATCACAGGATAGAGTTCAGAGCTTAATTTAATTTGTAAGTGGGGGTTTCTTTTTGGTACTTCTCATCACAGAAAATTTCATTTCCTCGTTTTTATAGACCAATCAGAATTTTCAATTCTTTCACGAAACTACCGATCTCATTGTTAGTGAAATGAAGTTAATTCTTTACAAGTGTGGGATATAAGTTTCCTGTGGTCGTCGAGGTTGTAGTCTTGAGTAAAACCTTTTTTAAAGTGTTTTAAGGCTTTATCGGGGATTCCATTTGGAAAAGAATATTTTGATGATAGAGACGTGATGATTGATTTTCTGGAGGGAGTGGTAGCATATGAGGATGTGATAGGTGGAGATAATGAATTTAAAGTGGTCAGGGATGAAGATTTTGAAAAAGATTGATCCAATACAGGTTCCTTGCAGTACACCAGTTCTCGTCGATTTTAACTTGAAAATGTTAGTCATTCAGGTCTTAGAAGTACTCGAGGGGGTGTCCTTGGACGTTTCTTTCTACAAATAAGAATAGAGCTATTGACTAATATGTTTCTCGTGTTATTGAATCGGTGAAATCAGATACATTATAAGTCAGGTATTGGTAACTTTCCAGTAGAGAGAAAAAGCTGTGCAATATTGGTAAACTTTTTCTTTTGAAGAGGCATTTTTAATTCAGCATACGCTCGCGGTTTGAGAAGACTGAGAGAGTGCCTAGAAAGCCTAGAAAGCCATAGATTCTGTCATTGAAAAGGCTCTTTTCATGGATTTTGGTACTGCATAATGATTCTGTGGAGAGACAAGACCTTTTGTAAAATCGAGTCCACCATGAAGCGACTTGCAGTTTTAATAATGACTTTATATTCTTTTGGCACGTAGATACGATCATATATTTTTAGCTTCCTTTTAATGATGCCCAACCTGCGGTCATTGAGAAGAAAAGAATGCCCTGTGATGGGAAAATAGTGTACAATTTTATGAAATCGACCGGTATCTACAAGAGCAAAACAAAAACGTATTAGTGTGTTGTTTTTGTTTTGCCCAGAGTAACCATCAGATAAAAGGTATAATTTACGAACATTGACACTGACTGAAGTATCAGTATACTTTTTTAGCATTGAGCATACCTCATTCGCTCCTTTTTTAGCTTCACATTCATGGTATAGGTATAATTTAGTATTTGCTTTTTTAAAATCGTGTATACCAAAGCAATACAACCATAACTGTCTTAAATAAAAGACATCCTCAAGAGGAATGTGAGGTACAGGCATGTTTTGCATAAAGTCAAAACATAAGTCTACAGCGTCGTCTTGCTTTAAATACTACTTAAATACTACTATTACTTACTACTACCTTTTGGATTTTTTCCTCTCTTATCACATGGGATTTGTCCACCTAACAAAAGATCGCACAAAAGTCGAATTCGACCTTTTGCAACACCATGAGATATAAATTTTACTTTGCACACTCTGACTTTAACTGAATCCTTCAAAACAAAAACTCTAAGCTACATCTTCTGCTCTTTGGATCGTCGAAAATGTAAGGCTGCCTGACTGTCAGAGAGAATACAGATCGCCTCCCTTCGCGGTTGGCGACGCAGTCTCTCTAACGCACAGGTTTGTATAGCATATATTTCTTTTTGACGCCCGAATTAGTAGTTTTAGGTGTACGATTTTCTCCATACCAGTTTGCCTCATCCCAATTCAAGAAAACTTTGAGAGGGTTTATCTTAGAAATCTGGCGATTGCTATTTACTACTTATCAATTGAAGCAACATCTTCAAAAATCATTTTTGCCAATATTGTTGATTGCAACACTTTCCAAATTGATAATACCTAATTAAAGCGCTGCATAAATAAATAAGCACATTTATAGTGGTTATGCACCTATTATAAAGGGTGTCCCAACAGGAACTTGGCGATTTAAATTCCAAATAACATGCGTAGTAGTTAGAAATTCAACGACTTATTAACGTAAACATAAAATAGAAGCCCTAAATTATAAGTGTGGAACAAGATATCGATAAATGTCCACCGTGACTTCTATTGCACACAGCGATTCTTTTTTTTTAATTTTCAATGACTTTATCTACATATGCAAGTTAATCTCGGCAATAGCCGCACGAATGTTTATTTTTAATTCATCAATTGTCTGTGGATTATTTGTGAGACTTTTTTTTGATCCTTAAGGAAACCCCAAAGGAGAAAGTCCAACGATGTGATGTCCCAGGATCTTTGCAAGGCTAATCTACATCAGCCATTTACGAGAAATCACACGGCGAGGGAATTTCTCCTGCAGTAATTTTAGAGTTTCCCTGGCAGTGTGACAAGTGACCCCATTTTGTTGAAAGTAAAGATTGTTGTTCCAACAAAGTCATAGAAAGTTATTCAACATCTGTCGATACCACTCCCCATTGACAGTTTCTGCTTCTCCGTTCTCATTTTCAAAAGTAAAGTCCAAGAACACCATTGTTGGCCGAGAAACCACCATACAGTGACACGTAGTGGGTGCATGGGTTTTTCAATAATCTCTCGAGGACTTTCCACGCTCCCAAAGGCGGCAGTTTTGTTTATTTACATAACCCTCTATGTGAAAATGGGCTTCGTCACTGAATATGATTCGCTTACAGAATTCGTTTATCAAATACAGTTTGCTCAAAATCCAATTGGCAAAGATACGGCGGTAAGTGATGGTGGCTGAGCTTCAATTCCTGTGTTTAACTGGATCTTGTATGCATGAAGCCGAAGGTCTTTTGTTAAAATTCGTTGCAGAGATGATCTTGAGATGGCCAGTGCTGTGACCGATGACGAATTGAAGTTTTTGGACTTTCAGTAACACTTTCATTCACCCTAGCGATATTTTCAACTGACCGAACGTTACGAGGACGTACTAGTGTCTTTACATCGAGAACAGAACCAGTTCGCTCTAATTTTGCCATTAAATTTAATTGCCGTATTGCTGGGAATATGATTCTGATAAAAAACAACGCGTAGTCGACGAATTGTATTCCGTAATGGAATGACCATTTTCATAATAAATTTGAAGAATTTGATACGTTCTTCAGTCGTGAAACGTTGTATGGATGACTTTACAAGTTTGTAGATGACGTATACCAAATATTAGGTTGCTAAGTTACCTTATTTGAAAATAATGATATTTAAATCCCCAAGTTCCTGTTGGGACACCTTTTACATAATCTCGCAAACATATACGTACTTACATCCGTAGTGGGTGTCTAGGATAAAACGGTACGGGTTTAAAATGCAGCAGCACATTAAATTATCGACATCTGCAGTTCGTGGAATATAAAACTTGTTAAACGTTCTCCGCAGTGTTCCGCTTTAAATGGGGTGTGTGTGGATCTGGGTGTGCGCCTCGCTCGTGTATGTTGTACGTGTGTGTGCACGGAATCGGACAGGCTAGATCGCGTAAAGTACACTGTACTGCGGTGCCGTGTGCTGTACAGTTTTGGGGAAAGGGCGCTGGCAGGGGGCGACCGTTTCAATCCGCCCCCGCCGCATTGCACCACGTCGACACCGCGACATTGTCTACCGTCCGTATGTACATACATGATGATGCATGTACAATAAGTGCTTAACACAAGTCTCTTCCTTAGCTGACAAAAATTATCATCAGCGCAAATATACGAGGAGCGTTTTTATATTCGCGGAATGGGGATAAGGGGTGGAAATAAAAAAACCAAATTATTTTTCTTTTTCAATATATTCACCTGCAAGACGGATACATTTTTCATATCTTTCAATTAATTTATTTATATCCTTATAAAAAAATTATTTCTCTTTATCTGCAAAATACGCCGAAGCTACCTCCTTGACTTCATCATCGGCAGTAAATTTTTTCTTCATTTTCGGAAACAGGTAATAATCACTCCGGGCCAGGTTTGGGCTGTAGGGTAGGTGATTCACAATTTAGAAGCCCACCTTATGCAGAGCAGCTAACGCAACGCGGCTCTTGTGGACGGGCGCGTTGTCGTGCAAAAGCAGCACACCTTTCGTCAATTTTCCCTGTCTTTTCTCTTTAATGGCTTCTTTTAGTCGCTCTAATATTGAAGCGTAATCTCCGGTTATAGAAACACCTTTATCTTTATAATTCAACAATATTCCTTCCGAGTCCCAAAATACCGTTGCCATGAGTTTCCCAGCTGATTGTGATTAAATTTCTTGGAGGTGCTGTGCCCTTTTTTATGCTGCATGGAGTCTTGTTTGGATTGAGGTTCATAATTGTTGAACCTGAAAGTTTCGTCTCCAGTAACAATTCGACTCAATACATCATCCTTGTCTTCATTACAGAGGTCAAATGCACGCGAACACTCTACGCGCTGTTGTTTTTGCGACATGTTTTAGACATGCCGAGATGATCGTGTAGGATTTTAAAAACTGTTGTATCGGATACTCCAACCATTTCTGCGAGTTGTTTCTTCTTTAGTCGAGCATCTTCGAGTACAGTTTTTCAACTTTTGGATAAGTGCTCTGGCGTGGTCACCTCAACCGTCTTTGCCGGCTTCTCGGTCGTCTTAAGGAATCCCTTTCTTGTTTAAATAAACTATGCCACTTGTACACCATAGTTTTTCCAGACAAGAGTCGCCGTAAACCACCATCTTGTCTTCCTGGAATAGACCGTACTAGCTACACAGTGTTGCTAGACTTTACAGTTAGCTATATTACCCTCTAAGATCTTGTGGTGTTGTTAATTGGCGTTCCAAGTCTTGGGCCCTCGTCGAAACGACTATGGAGGTGATCTGTCCGGTTCGAACCTAGCTCTCTCCGTCACGACTGGGTTGGATAATGCTGTGATTTGATTTGACAGGATCACCGCGTTTTGACTGCTACCTGAAGGGAGTCAACCCCCCCACCACCACATCGTGTCAAAGATCAGCGTTCTGAACAAACCACGGCGCACCCATAATCGATTTCTTTGGGCTTCAAGACGTTTTAGCAACATCAGATCAAATGAGAGCATCGTAGATGAGGATGGGTCTGAGACATATCAAATCATAATTTTGGTTTTAAGTGACAGAATAACGTCAAAATGAGCAAGCTCACCGCGCGGAAGCGCTGGACTATCATGTCGACGTAGGAACGAAGTGTCAACAGGCTGTTGGACGTCATGCCCATGTCTCGTTGATTTCCAATCGCTATTTAGCAGTCCAGCGAAGTATTTCATCATCTCTTCTATCTTTGTATAGGGCGGCAGATGAGTACATCGCTTCTTGATGATGTGAAAATGGCCGTATCATCCCCGTAGGTCGCCTTGAACCCTATGAAGATCAAGTACAGTATTAGGCTCCGAAAGCAGCCCCAGCGGAGAATGTGGTCGAACATTAATGGAACAGATATTATATCTTAAAAGTTCAAAAGTGTCAAAAATATTAGCGTATGTTATATGGTGTCACGGATAAAATCGTCTGAACTAAATCGAGTACTTTTTCGAATGGTTCACTTAAATGAGCGAAATCTAATGAACCGGCTCAGCAAAGTAGTGTATTCTAATATGCTATATAAGTTTTATGCAATGTTTTATTATTTTCATATTGTTAATAAATATTATGAATGTATATGACAGGAAATGGACCCCAATTGCCCCCTAACCAAATGATTTTGGGGCAAATTTCAATTGCTTCAAAAAAAAACACATACATTTTATTCAAACTAATAGATAATTAAATTTCGCTTACAACAAATCCATAAAAATATAGTGTTTCAATTTGAAAAAAATGAAGATTTTAGCATTTCAATTGTTTCAAAAAAAAACACTGATTTCTAGAACACTCTGTATAATGTATTTAAGTCTAGATCTGTTTATTGTCATCATAGGAGATGCTTCTAACGAGATGTTAAGTTTGATAATGTTACATTTTTCCGTTACCGAAATAATGGCATTTTTCTGAAGTGAGCAAAATGTCAAAATTTTCAAACAAATGTCAAAATCTTGTAAACTAATGAAAATAATTGAATATGATCCTAAAATTCCTTAAGCAATTCAAAAATGTGATCACATATAGGATGTTCTATTTAAAAATGTAAAGATATTGATGGTTACGGGCAAACTAAACACCCTGTACAGCCCTTACTGGCAACGAAATGTAGTAGAAACGAAAACCTACGGATCATGTTGTCCTGGAGGGGGGGGGTTAGTTTAAATTTAATCTCTTAATTTTATCTGTGCGATCACATCGTGAGTTCTCTTCACCTCAGCTGAGGGCGGAGAGGGAGGAAATGGGAGGAGGAGGGAGGGGAGATGGGAGGAAAGGGCGTGGATCAAATTCACCAATCTCCGTAACGATGGGATTGGTGAACTTAACGCTCTAGATTCAGTCCACGAATGTGAACGTTTGACCACCTGTCAAAATCGTCGAAAAAATCTAGTATAAACGTTGGATACTTCGTTATAGACCTTCAACATTGCGACCCTTCCCCTCCCTCATGTGCACAACAAAACAAATCCAAGTACGAAATTACGAGAAACCTTACTATAGATTCGACCAGAATCCCGTGGCAGTTGTCCTTAAATTAAAGAGGTGCGTCATCACTGCCACGGCATTCTGGTCGACCTATACAAAAGATTTATACATTCAAAGATTTGATTGTGGAGTAATTGAAAATGGACCAAAAAACCTGAAAAATTAAACTGTTTGCTATAGATTTTGCTCAGGTAGAGTTATTACGTCATATATCCTCTGAAACAAAAGTGGTCAAGTTGTAATTTCAAAGTCAGATAAAAATTAATTGGTGAGTTAGTTTAGAATCATGAACCTGCAAATCCTAATCTCTCTTAAGGTTTGATCACCTCCCAAAATGTTGTCAAATCAATTGATTAATCTTTTTTTCAATTTTTTTGGACTTGTTTTTAATTTTAGAGAAAAACCGTTTGATGATGAGATTTATTATTCTCTCTGGCATCTCATTTTTCTCATTCCATTCTCATTAAAAAAAAAAACACTGATTTCTAGAACACTCTGTATAATGTATTTAAGTTTACATCTGTTTATTGTCATCATATAGGAGATGCTTCTAACGTTATGTTAAGTTTCATAATGTTACATTTTTCCGTTACCGAAATAATGACATTTTTCTGAAGAAAGCAAAATGTCAAAATTTTCAAACAAATGTCAATATCTTATAAACTAATGAAAATAATTGAATATGATCTTGTATAAAGTTGTCTTAAAATTCCTTAGGCAATTCAAAAATCACATATAGGATGTTCTCTTTTAAAATGTAAAGATATTGATGGTTACGGGCAAACTAAACACCCTGTATATCGTAGAATAATTTTACGTTATAAATTTCATAAAACTAAACAACTTTTGTGTTTAAATATTTTATGTAGTTTGCATGAAAATGGAGATATGCAAGAATATATTGTTACACCCTGTATATAAGATATACTTACAAAATTTGCTGCTGCTGTTCCTTCTGGAGTTGTTCGTTACGTTTCAACACCTCCAAGATAATTTTCCGCTCTTGATCGGATAATTTGAGTGCCTCTACGGAAGCGGCTTCGACAACGGCGTGCGAACAAGCCGGATCCAAACAGCATTTGTTCATTTTACCCGCACTTTATTAGCTATTCCTTGCTTGCACTAGATCCCGTGAGAATTTCCATTTATTTCTAGGTACATCGACCGAATTTTGCACTCGAATCCGACTGGCGTGTGTAGTGTTTATTCCGAACAATACGTACGTTACAGGAAACAGGAAGGTGGATAACGAGATCGGGACCGATATCGCACATTTTTAAGATGTAATTCAAGCATGCCTGTGTAAACAAGAATATTAAAAATAATCCTAGGACACAATCTTATCTCGAAATAAATATTTTATTTTGTGCTTACGTTTTCTTTTTTTTTGTGTGTTTTATTAGATAATTATGGATAGATATTTTTTTTGTATTTATTTAGTGTTTATGGTAAATTTAAAACAATTCCCTCGACTAAAATTTCCTTCCTTTGTTCTCATTTTTCATTCTCCCTTTACATTTTTTGTTTAAAAACAGCGGAAAAGAGTGCGCCTGTCGTTGATGTAAATTTATTATGTTCAATCACGACATCTGTTTCCCTCATAAAGCAAACGAGGCCTGTGTTGTGATTTCTTTTGATGTCAAAAGCAGGGGAACGTGTGCCGTTTCGTATTTTTCATTTTTGAAAGGAAAACTCCGCTTTTTGACATTACTTGCTCGCAGGTATTTGCAAATTTATAATTACCAAATAAACTAGTATACATTGCGATTTAAAATTTTGCCCAAAATCATAATTATACCGGTTGTTTTTAGTTCCAACGTTTATTATACAGGGTGATTGGTGAGAATGGCCTATTAAAAGTATTATATGAACGGAATTTTAAAACAAAATTTTGCAGTTGGATATGGTTGAGTATGAACTATCACGTGAAAATATTTTTGAATAAATATCACTTCCGGTTACGTCATTCATCCATTACGTCATGTAGGAGTAAAAGAGACGAATTTTGCATACGCACAGCTGATATTTTTAAAATTACATTGAATCTTTGAATGTTGTTTCATTGAATTAAATTCTAAATTAAAAATATTTCGATATTGTCGTTCTGTTGCCGTAATATGAATGTATTTGTCATCCGCCCATTTTTGATGCAATCTGAACATTTTCTGGATACCCAACCCTTTCTCTAAATACATTCGTTTAGAGCTTTTGCGAATGTAGTGTGATGGAACCAAAGAAAAAAATTCTTTTACACTAGGATCAATTCTATTAGCTTTGTTGTTATGCTTGCCTCTTTGATCAGAAATAACGCCCCAAAGCACAAAATGCCGTAAAAATGGATTTTCTCTGATCTTCAGTAAGGCGTTCTTGACATTTCTGTCTACAAGAGATTTTACATGGTGGTCGAATCGTTTTCGCTAAAATTATTTTTCCTGGCCTATTTTTATGTTCAATACCCTAATTCAAAGATTTCTTTGCTTTGACATCTTTCCATTCATTTATGTTTCTTAAACGGTTTCTCCCGGGATTATTTTTAGTAGTAATTTTACGTTTTCTAATTTCTGGGGAAATGTGGGATAAGGGGTGGAAATAATTATTTTTCTTTTTCAATATATTCACCTGCAAGACGGATACATTTTTCACATCTTTCAATTAATTTATTTATACCCTCATAAAAAAATGATTTCTCTTTATCTGCAAAATACGCCGAAACTGCCTCCTTGACTTCATCATCGGCAGTAAATTTTTTACCCCGCAGCTCTTTTTTCATTTTCGAAAACAGGTAATCATCACTCAGGGCCAGGTCTGGGCTGTAGGGTGGGTGATTCACAATTTCGAAACCCACCTTATGCAGGGCAGCTAACGCAACGCGGCTCTTGTAGACGGGCGCGTTGTCGTGCAAAAGCGGCACACCCTTCGTCAATTTTCCCAGTCTTTTCTCTTTAATGGCTTCTTTTAGTCGCTCTAATATTGAAGCGTAATATTCTCCGGTTATAGAAACACCTTTATCTTTATAATCAATCAACAATATTCCTTCCGAGTCCCAAAATACCGTTGCCATGAGTTTCCCAGCGGACTGTGACACTTTAAATTTCTTGGGAGGTGCTGTGCCCTTTTTATGCCGCTGCATGGAGTCTTGTTTGGACTCAGGTTCATAATGATGAACCCAAGTTTCGTCTCCAGTAACAATTCGACTCAATACACCATCCCTGTCTTCATTCCAGAGGTCCAAAAATGCATGCGAACACTCTACGCGCTGTTGTTTTTGCGGCGGCGTGAGCATTCTCGGCACCCATCTTGCGCTGACCTTAGACATGCCGAGATGATCGTGTAGGATTTTAAAAATTGTTGTATCGGATACTCCAACCATTTCTGCGAGTTGTTTCTTCTTTAGTCGAGCATCTTCGAGTACAATTTTTTCAACTTTTTGGATAAGTGCTGGCGTGGTCACCTCAATGCTCCTTCCCGGCCTCGGGTCGTCTTCAAGGGATTCCCTTCCTTGTTTAAGTAAACTATGCCACTTATACACCATGGTTTTTCCTGGACAAGAGTCGCCGTAAACCAATGACATCTCATTCATTATGGTCGCGACTGATATTTCACTTTTCACTCCTGATTATGTTACTTGGTTGACGATGTCTCAAAGACTAACTGTCTAATAACAATGAAACTTCGTATTTATACTAATTATGAGTCGCTGCACAGGCCACGCCCCCAATGCACCTAATCACCCCCCTACAACCCGCGCATTCCGCGTATCATCGCTTTAATTTTGTATTATATGCTGCTGATTTGTGGTACTGGAATCAGTGCTATAAACATCAGAAGGCCGATAGTCTGGGTCTGCATCGGGCTCCACAAACTTTGATTCATCTTCTTCAAGATGAGGTGTAGAACATGTCGGCTGAATGATTTATTGAACAATCATAGAAATGTCTATATCCTCTTTATTTTGTAAATAACCATATCAAACCTTATGTCATTGTAATCACCAAAAAATAAGCTATTCAATGATGTCAAAACCAACTATGGTTTCATTAAAAAAAAAATCGCAAGTTTGTGTCATAACTCGATAATGGTAACGAAAAAAACATTTTAGCTATATAGTTTTATTTGGCGTAAAATTATCTAAAACTTTTGTCTGAACACTTTTTTTCTAAAATTACTATTAACGATGTTTAAAGAAAATGGTAAAATTTAGTTTTCTTTAAATATCTAAAGTTATCGGAGAAACTGAAGCAGTTTTAAATCAAACTCGTAAAATTGCACATCTTTCCCCATTTAAGCGTTTTTCTATCTCCAGTAGTTTCTGAGATCCCAATACTAAACAATCAAAAAAACTCATCCTGTATATTTTAATGACCTGTTGAGTAGTGGTCCTTATAAGTCAATTTCAAAAAATCCTTTATCGAAAATGATTAGAGACGTCAACAATGTGTTTAAAACTTGTAACAACCTTGTTACTGCCGATGTTAGACGTAAGCTACATGTTTCCAATCCTGTTATCCCTAAATTATATTGTTTACCTAAAATTCACAAACCTGGCAAGTCGATAAGGCCAATCGTTTCGGCATCTGACGCACCGACTTTTATAAGGTTTCCAAATGGCTGACCAATTAATTTAATAATTTGCCAATACAGCAATCTAGTTTTGCAGTAAAAAATTCGTTAGAATTTATTAAAGACATTCAAAATATTCAGTTGCTGGAGGGTGAAATATTGATTTCATTTGATGTTAGTTCTCTCTTTCCTAGTGTACCGATTCCAGACACCTTGACATACCTCGTGGACTTGTTGCTTCAGAATAGTTTGAGTCAACAATGTGTCCAGGAATATATTCGCTTAACTGATATCTGTATGAAACAGAATATTTTTTAATTCAACGGGAGTTTTTATGAACAGCTGGAAGGAACGGCAATGGGTCGCCCTTTTTGGTTAAACTTTTCATGAGCCGTTTTGAAAAGGAAGAATCCGAGAGCGAATACTTTCCTAGGGTTTGGTTGAGGTATGTGGATGATATTTTCGCTATATTTGACACTAAAAAATGTATTATTGACGATTTTCTCAATAGATTAAATAATCGGTTCGAAACCATATAGTTCACTTGTGAAAGAGAAGAAAACGGTCAGCTACCCTTTCTAGATACTTTAGTAATTAGAAATAACAATAGATTAGAGTTTGACGTGTATAGAAAGGAAACCAGTACACTTCGCTACATTCCTTCAGATTCCCATCATTGTCTTCAACACAAAATGGCAAGCCTGAATTTTTTGGTCCATAGACTTCTCACTTTTCCCTTGAACAAGGCGAGGTATGAGAAAGAGCTTAAAATTATAAAAGATGCGGCCAAGTGTAATGGTTTCCAGCCTCAGCATATCTATAAGTTAATTAGGAAGTTTAATTATAAGAAAAACTGTGAAAGAATCTACGACTTTTCGAGAGGATGTTAAAGCTTCACCCGTTGTGACCCTCCCTTACGCTCCCTTTATCACTAAAGGTTTGAGTAAAATCTTCAAAGAGCTAGATCTCAGAATAGTTTACAGTTCTTCTGGGACTAGTTTACGAAGTCTCATCGGTAACCATAAAGATAAAATACAACCTCTAGAAAAGTCAGGTATTTACGAAATCAATTGTAAAGATTGTAATCAAAAATATATTGGGCAAACTAGGAGAGCAGTCTCAACTAGATTCAAAGAGCATATGGCTGATCTTAGATTTAATAGAATTGAGAAATCGAGCGTTGCCCAACACATTTTTGAAACAAATCACAACATCGATCATACGAATGTTAAATTAATTAGACAAATAAACAATTGTAAGTTTCTAAATGTTTTCGAAAGTTTAGAAATATATAAAAATAAGTCATGTGTAATGAACTGTGACAACGGACCTATCCCGCATTCGTCATTGTTTTCGTTAATCGGAAATTAATGATGCGGATCGGATTGACCGTGCATAACATTTAGGTTACCTGTTATTTGTAGATTTTATTTTAATTTAGTTTTATTATCGCCTTGATAATGACAGCTTTGCTGTTGAAATGCGTCAGTGTTTTAGTTAAAACTTGTTTGGTGTTTAGTGGGTTAAAGGGTTTAGTGTTATATTTTCATGTATTCTATTGGTTGTCAATAATGGACAACATGTTACATACCATACTTTCCTAGGGAAATTCTACATCCATATACAGTTATTTAACCATCGTAACTCAAAAAACGCCTTTTACTCCTACGTGACGTAATATCACTCTAAAGTAAGATCGCTATCTGTCACTTTTTTTCTTTAATTGGGAATAACTCAGAAGGAATGGTATTTAGGTGTTGGGTATGATACATGAAATATGTGTAAAATTTATCATAGAAGCTGAATTTATCATTTATTTTATAGCATGCTATTTAAAAAATCGAAGTTGATGCCCACTTCCGGTTAACCGGATGTGATATTTATTCAAAAATATTTTCACGTGATAGTTCATACTCAACCATATCCAACTGCAAAATTGTGTATTAAAATCCCGTTCCCTTTGTACGAGTATAATACTTTTAATAGGACATTCTCACCAATCACCCTGTATAGTTACACGCAATTCTTTTAACCGAAATTCGTCGTGACATACGATGTATCAAGTGTAATATATCCCTATACTCATATTGTTTACTTCAGTTATATATACAACGCGACAATAATTGAATACACTTGCACGTGACGAACGATCTTCATTCATTTCAGATTTAATCTCATTCAGTGACAGGCACTGGTTCGTGACGAGTTATATTGAAACAGACGCGTCTGATACGGGGTAGTTAGCAGAAGGTAAATTTTAAGTTCAATTGTGAGATGGCACAATACGCTTGATATAGGAGTGATGGGATTCTAAATATGGAAAATATCAATCTTTAAAGCTCGGGATAAATATATATGTGTTTATCGGATGTATTGGAGACATCGAGGATCCGTTTTAAGTATAATATACTGTTGATTGAATTTTCCATTTTAAGCTTTCACATCTCTCAGATTGTCGATTGAAGTTTTATTTTGAGATAAAATACTTTAGTTTTAATTGATATTGTAGACATACTGATAAAGTTCAGGCTCTTTGCTGTGGTAGGTCGAGTAGAAGATAATGCTAACTAATGACTGTTAGTTAGACTATTAGCTATAAACGAAAGAACTCCTTCGTTTACAACAGTCAAGTATTGGGTAGCAAAATTTAAACGACGCCGTACAATCTGTCAAGACGAACATCGCAGTGACTCCATGACTTCACACCTGAGATCAAGGAACAGTCTGAACAGATTGAAAGGGGAGAATCAGGTCCATCAAGACAAAGCACCAGTTCACACATGCGTTATCGCGATGACCAAAATCAATGAATTAAAGTTTGAGGTGCTTCCTCACGCACCCTATTCCCCAGATTTAGTCCCCTCAGATTATTTTCCGTTTCCAAACTTGAAAAAATGGCTCGACAGTAGAAGATTTGCCAACAATGAAGAGGTGGAGTCTGCAGTTGATGGCTATTATGAGGAGTTCAACATTTTTCTCATTATAAACAGGGTATCGAAGCTACTGAATCGCCGAGACAAGTGCATCGAGCTGAAAGGAGACCATGTAAAGAAATAAAGGTACTTTCATCATTTTTGTTGTTTTCTTTGTTAGGTCGGGTACTACTGGGACTACCCTCGTATATTGTATAACAACCTCGGACAATCCTTTTCCAGATTTCTATAAATATTATCTTGATCACCTCTTTCAGCACAGTTTTCCGATTTTTTTTTTCATTTTTGATCCGCCTCCTACCCAGCCGAAAGACATCCAGCCCCACTTTGTTAAAATTCATTCCATTACGGAGTCTTCCCTGCTAATAGTGTGTCTGCCTCTTGACTGCCTGAACTCCAATCTTCAAATTTTTAAACACTTTCCGAAAATTATTTCTATTTTTGTTAAGTTTTCGAAATTTTTTAATTTTTCCTTTTTCTGGTGATTTGTCCTCTACCCGGTCAAAGAACATCCTGCCCTCACCCCGAAGTCTTTAAATCCTCTGACTACTCCCATTCATCAACATTTTTTAATAGGTATTGTTGAACATCATGTTTAAAAACATTTTTTGAAAATATTTTCATCATTTTTAGTCCTCTTCGAAATTTGTTGAATATCTTTTGGTCATCTCTTTGAGCACCGTTTTTCCATTTTTCTTTTTTGATTCACCTGCTACCCGGTCAAAAGTTCCCCCGCCCTCATCCCATCCGCCTCTTGACTACCTGACACTCATTAACATTTTTAAATATATTTGAACAGTTTTGTACATTTTTTAAACTGCTTTTCGATATTTTTGATGTTTAATTCGACCCCATCAGGCCAAAAAAACATCCCACTCTCCACCTCCTGAAGAGTTCAAATAAGTCTTCTCTATTTCTTCTCCCTTACAATTTATTTGTTACTGGCTTTTAATGGTTTTAGATGCTGTTTTTTTTTTTGCAAAATCTCTTTGGTCGTTTCTAATTCGAGTATTTAACTCCATTCAAGTATCTTCAATTTTTGCTGCTAAGCTTGGATTAAGTTCCTTAACTCTCCCGTTAGCATTAATTCCTTTCTTAATTCCTGTCTGGATGGATGAGATACCGATCCAATCTGACCGCTTGATTGGAGATGTTAGGATTGCAGAGGGTGGTGGAGGCTTGTCAGAATCCACCTCTCTAAAAGAGACCATGTAAAGAAATAAAGGTACTTTTATCATTTTTGTTGTTTTCTTTGGTTAGGTCGGGTACTTCTGGGACTACCCTCGTATAATGTATAACAACCTGGGACAATCCTTTTCCAGATTTCTATAATTATTATCTTGATCACCTCTTTGAGCACAGTTTTCAGTTTTTTTTTTTTTCGTTTTGGTCCGCCGCTCTACCCAGCCGAAAGACATCCAGCTCCACTTTGTTAAACTTCATTCCATTACGGAGTCATCCCTGCTAATAGTTTTTCTGCCTCTTGACAGCCTGAACTCCAATCTTCAAATTTTTAAACACTTTCCGAAAATTGTTCCTATTTTTGTTAATGCTTTTCGAAATTTTTTAATTTTTCCTTTTTCTGATGATTTATAAAATCCTCTACCCGGTCAAAGAACATCCTGCCCTCACCCCGAAGTCTTTAAATCCTCCGACTACTCCCATTCATCAACATTTTTTTAATAGGTATTGTTGAACATCATGTTTAAAAATAATTGCGTATTTTTTGAAAATATTTTCAACATTTTTAGTCCTCTTCGAAATTTGTTGAATATCTTTTGGTCATCTCTTTGAGCACCGTTTTTCCATTTTTCAGTTTTGTACATTTTTTAAACATCTTTTCGATATTTTTGATGTTTAATTCGACGCCATCAGGCCAAAAAGATCATCCCACTCTCCACCTCCTGAATACCCAAATCATTTTTTTTGTAAAGAGAATATTGCTGTAAATTAAAGAGTTCAAATAAGTCTTCTATATTTCTTTTCCCTCGCAAATTTATCTGTTACTGGCTTTTAATAGTTTTAGATGCTGTTTTTTTTTTAGTAAAATCTCTTTGGTCCTTTCTAATTCGACTATTTAATTTCATTCAAGTATCTTTCTTCTTGGATACCTCTAAATTTTGCAAGTTCCTTAAAACTCTCCCGTTATCATTAATTCCTTTCTGGATGAAAGCATTCCAATCCTTAATGACTCCAATCTTGATTGGAGATGTTAAACGGATTGCAGAGGGTGGTGGCTGGATCTTAGTCCTCACCAACAGTGGAGGCCTGTCAGGATCCACCTCTCTAAGGTGTTGAGTCAACGGATTCCCAGACCGATGGGTCCTTTCAAAGATTGATCTAGATCTCGGTGAATTTACTCGTTGGTGCTTCTCTAAGTTCGAGTTTTCAAGACCTTGGATCATATTAATGACTCATAAGTTATTATCGACCTGACAATTGTGACGTAAATGAAGAGCTTCAATTTTAGGCTCAAAGAGCTTCTCCAGCAGAGGAGCTTAACAGCAACGTTGAAAAAGTGTTGCCGAAAGGTGAAACGCTGATTGAGAGTCTGGTGAACTGTTAGCAAACTAAATTAAACCCATTGAAACACAGAAGTGACGTCCCTATCTATTCACAATAAAATAACTGTTCAGATTTTTTTTTGCTTTCTCACCTGTACAACATATGAAAGACAATTAAACATGTCATATTTACATTGTTTTTAAAGATAACTTTCTAAAATAAATATGCTGGGAATCCCCAGTTTAGTCCTTAATTCTAAGTTGTCAATTGTAATCGTTAAAAATAAATTTTATTTAAAGAGAGATGAATTTGAAATTGAAGAGAACATGAAATTCTTATCTTTCCAATATAATCAGGAAGGACTTGAAGTTATCCGAGATCAGAAAAAGTTCTAATCCCCAATCAAGACATTTATTTGCCGAAGAAGTCAAGTTAGTATGTAGCTGCAAAAACCTGTATAAAAAACAAATTGTATTTTTCAAAATACCCAATACACATCATTACAATATAAAAAAGAAATTATTTAAAAAATCAAATTTTAATTTCACCCTAAAATCCTTGACCTTAACTTCCCAACAGATCCTCCAAAATACATCTAATAAAGCACTAATTACACAAAGATTATATTAATTGCATTCATTTTAAACGTTTTAAACAAAAAAATAATAAAACGTCTCTTATTACTTTAAGTACATTTAATTTTATTTTGCGAAAACCTACATGTAAAAAATTCGATCATTTAAAGGGGATATTTTTTTTTAAAGGACCACCATATTACACGAACGACAAATTTCATTCATATTCGACGTCGAGCGGGTACGAAAAAAAATCAAATCAAAGATGGGAAGCACGTGACTAAAATCGAAGTGACACGAACGATTCAACGGATATTCCGAAATCAACGCCAACGTAGATCGCTACCGCAGCCCGTGAATTACTGATTGCCGCGAACCGTTGTGCCTTTTAACTTCATCCCCTCTTTCGCGAACGGGATGAGTTAAGATACAAAACTGGTAACTATAGCGACCAGCACAACAGGCTGGAGCTTTCTTTACAAGCACGGACAAAATTGTTAAACGGGAAGATTTTTTAATCTCACCATCGTATTACGAATACTTGGACTATAGCCAATTAATAGCCTAGCTAAGTTTGCTAAAGTTTTCTTCTGTGTGTAAAATTTTGAAATAAAAATGATTAAATAGAAACTAAACTATAATAACATACCATTAACTTCGACATAAACATCTTAATACTCTATTAACCTCGTTATTCCTATAATAGAAACAGAAATAGCACAAATACATCATATTTACCACCTTCTAAACTGACATTTTAATCAATATGGCGACCGTTGTTTAGTCGTTACCATAGTTACGCTTCAAATTCTAAATTTAACCAAAGCAACACTAGATGGGGGTGACAACTTCAATTATTAGTCCTCAACTGCCGCTTCGGACTTTAGAATTACGTCTTACGCTCTCAATACGTAAATAATTAAATTTATTATTATAGCGAGAGAGAGAGAGAGAGAGAGAGAGTAGTGCTCGTTTTTTCCGACCACGGTTATAATTCACTGCATCACATCGTTTGACGTCACGTCGAAATTTTATCCTCAACAGGTGTGCACTGCTCTAGGACAATTGCCAGCCGTCTTCCTACCGCTAGCAAGCCTGTTCCGGGGGTTGTATACACGCGCATATTTCGGGACACGGGGTGAAAGGGATTGTCTCCCAGACTGGTTAGGTATTCAGATGTATGTAGGCTTTTAGTACATACATATTTTGTCGGCCTATTGACGTATGAAATATTACCTCTATGTAGTACGTTATACGCTATATACACCTTCGGCGGTTGTTTCTTTGATGAAAATCGATTAAAGGTATGCGAACCTATAGTATATGCATACAAGGCGCTTCACTCTTTGTGTACGGCTAATTTAAAGCGATGTAAAATTAAAATTGTTTTAAAAAATTAAAAGGGAGGAATTGTAAAAAATATTTTGTTCTTTTTCGCTAATCTAAGTTCGTTAAATCTGCCCCAATACTGACAGAATATACTATAATTTTGAAACTGTCATATTTTGCATTATATAATAGGTTCCAACCCCCTCCCCTCCCCCCGTCCTTCCCGGCCCCCCATTTAGCACAGTAACGACACTAATACGTCATTATTAGGTCCTCGTTCATGTTATTGTGCATATACGTCTAAATGACAGTAGAATTATGTGATTATATTACACAGAATAGTTTATATAAATACTACACGTCTGATAAACATACGGAATGACGTTATTTCGATATAATTGCACGTATTTACGTTTCATTTGACGTCAATGAAACGTCAAATGGTACAAATCGATCGTAGACGTCAAATAGCCAACTGATGACATGACAAAAACGTTTATTTATCGAAGAATTTTTTGACTTTCTTTGCTAAACGTCAATATGCGTCAATTTGAAAAAGAGAGATACAAAATTCTGAACATACCCAAATGACAGTTGTTTCTTATTGGCTGAAAGCAGGGTAAAATCACAATATTTATGCAACTTTCTGTTATTTCTGTTCATTGTCAAACATTCTAACATTCCTTATACCACAACTACATATATAGGATGGGCCATTTAAAATGATGCATTGAAATTATGGCCAAACTAAATAAGAAATTTAAAATCGGACTAGGTAAAGTTATAGTGTTCTAAGGCAAGCACATTTTAATCAAAAATATGGATTTTATACTATTCATCATAACGTCATACCGAGATCAATTTGCATTTATTTAAATGGTATGTGGTGTTTTTATTTCAAATTTCTTAAACAGCTAATTTGTCAAGGCATAACTGTATAAAATATGATCGATTTTAATATGAAATGCAATCAACAACCTCTTGAAATTGCCGCCAATATTTCAAATTTTGAAGTACGCAAATATTGTTATTTACCTGATGCATATTTACGTAAAACGCAAAATTTGAATTGGGCTCCACTTAGATATACATATGTCATTAAATGTCACTTGGCAACTGATAAACGTTCAAAATTAATTATTCGTTTTGTAGCTTTTGTAGATTTTATAGTTTACACTTCATATTTTAAATTTTGCGTTAGTTACGCGGAATAGTGATTTAAGTCAAATCTGACAAATGTCATGCGCATTACCATGCGTTACGTAAAATATCGGTAAACTAAGCTTGAAACTTCGATACCGCGAAATTTAAATAATCAAATTTCATTCTTTGTAATTGCAAACATAGTTCCGGATAAAATATTTAATAAATGATTGTGATGTATTAGTAATACCATCTTCTTACAATACAGTGACAGAAAACATAAATGTGCTATTTAATAAAATGCAAATTAATTTCGGCGTAACGTCATCATGAATGTTATAAAATTTACATTGTTATTAAACTGTGCCCCTCATCGACCACTATAGGTCTATCTGGTTGGATTTTTAAATTTTTATTTAGCTTCAGAATTTTGTCTCTCACTTTTTAAAATAAGGTATTTATTGATCATTTCTTTCCAAGAAATGTCAGTTCACTGCATGAAAACGTCATTTTGATAACAAAAAAAAAACTCCATCGGTTTAGAATGTCATCTTTTTGACGTTATAAATATGTTTAGTTTCAAAAATAATAACGTTCTAACGTTACGACGAGTAATAAACGATACAGGATGATTATTAACATAAAATCTTTCACGTCAAATGTCAAGATGTACAAATGACATAAATATTGGACGTACAGGTCTACGAAGTCATCGGCTTAATAAGTGACGTCTATATAACGTTAAGTTGTTGCAGGTTTATTTAATGAATTGACAGACTACTTTTATATGGCATTGTATTAAAATTTATTTTAAATATTTGCTTATATCTCTCTAATATAAACAAAATAAGTTATGACTCATATATAAATAACATATTTTATTTCCGTTTTACACATATACTCATCTATGTATGTATGTATGTACTAACATTAAATAATAATTGAGTAATCTTTTTTTAAACTATTTTATACCAGAGCATCTAACAAAGATGATCTCATCTTTTCGTAAGACGCTTATATATACACAGTTGTCGTAATCCGATTTCCCACTAAATTACTCAAATAAAAACAAGCAAGCAAGAGTGTAAGGAGTGTAACAATAATTAATTATCCGACAATATAGATTAGAAGCTATAATTCGAGATTAATTCTCTGCAAACGCTTCTATCACCTATTTCGTTTATAGAATTTTACCGTTACAAAGGTTCTTATCTGTAATAAATTTTACATTATCTATTATGAATCACGATTACAAGCGCAGCATTGAACGGCACACATTCTGTTTCTTGATAAATTTATGAAAAGCAGGTGCTCGGAGTGCATTTAATTGAATAAATCGAATGCAAGTTTATAGTAGGTCTAACTGTGCATGCCATTTTATTAGGTAATTATGCCTTCTTTTTTATCTTTGCATAATCCTATATTACGACTTACGATATGAACTGCAATCTCGCAAATTTTCTTTGTAATATAACGCTATAATAATAATTTATCAATAATTAAATAATAAAATTGACATTTACAAGTGCTTTTCTTTTTTTTTTTTTTTGTAGTTGAAGTAGTTATCATTTAAGTTGGCAATATAACAGTAAACGTAATGTGTAAAAATGGAAAAGACCTATAAACGAAGTTTGTTGTCTCAAAACACGTAAGTTAGAGTGTTTAACCCACATTAAAATATTCTTATTTTAATGGTATCATACGGCTTCGCCTGTAATGTTCATTTATGCAGAGATAATCCCGATATATCCCAACAGAAATGTGTAAGTAAATCATCAAATGCCAATAACCATATTTTCCTACAATTGACACACAAATTCTATAAACACAATTAATTTCTAGGTGAAGCACTCGTAGAATTCGATTATATCGCGAAGAAATCGGACGAATTAACAATAAAAAAAGGCGATATCATAAAAGAGGTGGTTAAAAAACAACCAGGTTGGTGCGAAGGTGTTCTCAACGATAAACGAGGTGTTTTCCCAGATAATTTCGTAAAATTCCTCGAGAAAGATGTGATTTATAGAAATAAAAAGGACTCGTTATCTCTCCGACAATGTAAAGTTATTTTCAGTTACCAACCCCTACACCCGATGAATTAGCGTTGAACGTAGGAGATGTTATCGATATCGTTGGCGAGGACGAGGAAGGATGGTGGAAAGGTATACATAGCGGGAAAGAAGGTGTGTTTCCATCGAATTTTGTCGAGGAGATATTCCCAACGAAACCGAAACCTACAGCCGGTAGTCGGGAAGATTTAACGAACGTTATTAATGATACCGAGCCAAAAATACCAAATTTACCACCGAAACCAGGTTAGTTTAAATTTATTTAATTCGATAGATCTCGTTATTAAAATTATTTGCAGGTAAAATATTATGTATTGTTAAATACGCTTATAAAGCGCAAAACGAGGATGAATTAAGTTTAAAAGAAGGCGATGTTATATCTTTAACAAATCGAGATTTACCTGATCCGGGTTGGTGGGAAGGCGAGCTAAACGGGAAGGTTGGAGTATTCCCTGATAATTTTGTAGTCGTTATTAAACAAGATGACGATAAACTTCCGAAAGATGATACGAAACATCTGAAACCGCACGATTCGATATCTGCGAAACCGACACAAACTATAACACAGCGCACATCGTTAGAGCCAAAAACCGATCAAGACAACAAACCGAATCCGCCCTTATTGAAAAAACCGGATTTATTAAAGAAGATCTCACCGTCGTCTGTATCTAAAGGTTTTCGTGGTTTTGTCGGTGGTCGTAAAGGTGATAGTGTCGATGGTATAGGTTCAAGTAAGAGTCACGCGGTGAAAAATGATGTGAAACATGACGAGAAGAAGGAGAGAAATGGTGAAAATTCTTTCGATCATGTTGAGAGGACTCCGCTTTTAAAAGATGTCAGAGCTGGGAGAGCGAAACCGCCTAGTAAGTAAACTTGTAACGCTTTATTATATTTACAAAGTTAATATACTTCTAATCTTGTTTATATTATGATAAAAATCTGTCCGTACGCAAATAGACTACGTTTGTTTTAAAATAAAATTTTATTTTATAGTACGAAGACCTCCTACGTCAAGCGTAACAAAAGATAAATCCCCCGCATTCGAATCAGAAGACATGATCTCTTCGGAAGATGAACCGCAAGATAAACCGTCTATGCGTGAATGGGAGAAACACAAAGCACCGTGGTTAGAGGAGATGAAAATGAATCAAGCGAAACGTAGTTCAACCTCACCGATATCCGAGAAGAATCTAAACACGAAAGGAGGTTTATTCCCCGAATTAGATAAGAGCCCTATGGAGAACATCATGTCTAAATCGATGCCCTGTGCTGTCGCTTCTAAAATATCACCGAACGATACAATCGATAACAATAAAACCCCTCCTGTGGTATCATCGACCGGCTCGATGAAAGCTAACAAACCACCGAATAATTTGCAGAATTTATCGAAGAATAATTATTCGAATGTTGATATTCCGGCATTGATATCTCCGAATGCCACGAACTCTAAACCGCCTATATCATCATCGTCTAATTCGAATAAATACAAGAATATGAATAGCAATGAAAAACAACCTACCACTAATAGTAACCCGGAGAAACAAGAAAATAATAGGATCAGCGGTGAGTTCGGGCAGGAAATTATGGTTCTCACCGTGCAACAATATACGAAGATTCTCGAAAGGATAAACAGGTTAGAGGTGATGGTCGAGATGCAGGCTTCCACGATCGAAGACTTAAAGAGCAAGTTCCTTATTGAGAAGGATAAGAGGAAATTAATCGAGACGCAGAAGCTGTAACGTAATGAAATTTCGATTGTAGGAAATACGAGAGTAAGTGAAAATTATGTATTCGGATGTATTATCTACTATATGTAGATTTTTTATATGCAACAAAAATTTTTACAAACATATAATTATAACGGTTAAGTGTATAGGTGCAGAGCTGTTTTCGCAAGGTACATTTTTTTTTATGTGTGAAGAATTAGGAATTAAGCGAAGTTTTTTTTTTCTTGTTAGTGTTGAATGATTGTCGTAAACATTTTTCTTAGTTGTTTTCAATTAATTACGTCAGGATGGATGATATTTTTTGTGTGGTTTCTTAAGCTGTATTTCTTGTTAAGACTATCTATTGCAGCTTTTGCTACAATACTCTCTCTTCGTTAGCAGTTAGAAAAAAATTTGACCCCATTTTTTCTTGCAAATGTAAAGAAGGACACAGGGAGCAATCATTTGTGTGCAACAGGAATAGAAGAGGACCCAGAATACTACCCTGTGGTACCCCACACTCGCTATGAAGAATGTGACTGTATTTTCTTTCCTAAAAAACGCGCTGGGATCTATCGGAGAGATATGTTTCGAAAGTTTAGAGGGTGTGGTACCCTTTCGACTCCCCATTTTTTAGCTTTTTTATTTTCTAGTTCTGTTTGTTAAGTTCGTTTCAGTTGGTCTTTCATGTAGAAGTTACAGACTTAAGTTAAAAACAATTTTGGTTGCAAAAAGAAGTTTTTTTTTCGGTAAAGCAGCATTTGTTTTTAGAACTTTATGAGGGTGTGAGACAGCCGCTTTATTTTCTGCTTCAATTGCTGTTCAAATATTGTCCACCCTACCTTCACACACATGTGCAACTAATTCTTTAATCTGTCTTTCAGAGCTGTTATGGCTTGTTTCATGGTAGTACAATTTTTTCCTCATTACACGCCATTTAATTATGTATATCACAACTATATGCAAGGGAGAACTTTCGAATTCATCATAATTAGTTTAAAAATTGTATCAGTAATCTTCTTTACGAATTTCTGCATAAAAATTGTATCTACAAAATTAAATTAAATCTGTGAAGAGAAATGATTTTTTTTAATTGGTTGGAATTTCGTTCATATGTCAATCTATACTCCATATTTGTTAGAGTCTATTTTTGAAAATTAATTTTGGGTGTATAAGGTGTGACGATATGAATTTAGTAGAAATAAATTAAAAATCATAAAAAAGAACTTTGCGGACTAGAAAAAGAAATAAAAAAAATGCATCTATTTAAATTTTGTCCAAAAATATCCATTAAAAAGACCGCAAGAATTGGTTCGGTTCCAGCGGCATGGTACGGTATTGTTGCATGATCATGCATTGCAAGTACGCGTACTTATAATTCGGTTGCAACGCATTTAAAATGTCGAAAGTTGGTGACAATGCTTCTAATAAAGTAAACACATTTTTAGGGCAGTTCCTCGATTTCATTTATAAAGGGACTGGCGGGTGGTGTTTAGTGTGCGAAAAAAGTTTGTTATGTTGGAATCGATGGTTGTGCAGAAAACATTTACAGAGTGCAACACACAAATTTAAACAAACCGGAAAGAGTAATTAATTATTTCTAGTATAAAGTTTTACACGGTCAAAGAAATTAACGAATTCATGAATGCCAATCCTCAAATAAAGACTTTTGTTTTTTTTCTGCCGACCGGACAAGTGGCCCGCGTGAACCGCCCCATGCAGCAACTGGAACCATCTTTCCCAAATATACTTCAGTTGCTGGGCTGTCTTGCTTTGCTGAGCATCCCTACATCCCCCGTCCACCGTCAGTTGATTAGGGGTTCGGGCCGGCAATATTCAGATATCACTGCTGTTAATGGTGTTGTCAGCTAGCCTGTCGTGCGCGTACGTCCAGCTCTTTTTGTGTCATTATGCCACGCACCGTTGCATGAATTTTGTCCCATACCTCGGCCGATGCAATCATCTTGTGCACTAGGGTGTCCGATGTCAGGAGTCCTGCCGTTTCTCTCACTTCGTCTCTGAGGTGTTGCCATTTGCCACATACGAAAATGGTGTGCTCCACAGTAGATGCAGTCATCTTCAGTGTCTTTACCGAATCGCTTGGCGTATGCTCTAAAGCATCCATACCCCGTTAATGCCTGAGACAGGTGGTAATCTACCTCACGATGGCTGCAGTTTAGCCAGGGTCTTATGTTTTTTATTAACCTCTTGGTCCATCTTGCAGTTTCAGAACCATCACTCCATCTATCTTGCCAGGTGTCAAGGGCTTTTTCTCTAGCATCCGTCCGTGTCCTGGGTCTCGCGTTCTTGTGTTTCCTCTCCTTGACCATTAAGTCTATGGGCAGCGTTCCTCTGATTACGTTCAGCGCCGCCCCCGAAGTAGTACGATATGCCGACGCCACACGCAACAGCGCTTACCTTTGTATCCTACTCAGCTTATCCTTGTATTTTTTGATGCCTACAGCATCCGCCCATATCGGTGCCCCATACAGTAGTATGTTGTGGACCACGCTGCGACCGCTAGTGCTAGCAATATTATTATTAGACGACAATATTTGCACATTTATGGCAATATCTATAAGAAATCGTCGTTGGTAGATGAGGCCTTGGTTGCAACGAAGAGAAAAAGGCAAATCTAGTTAATAAGGACTTTCAAGACGATTCAATTTAAATCATTTTTACGAATGTATGACGAATACGATTTTAATACTTTCTTACACATCACGACAGTTGGTAGTAAATTTTAATCTGAAATGTAACCATAACTCCCTAGAAAATTGACGAAAAATTAGAGCAGGTTCTAGTTCGTCAATTTATTCATGAATTTATTTGACAAGCAAAATTCACCATAATTTTAACGTTTACACATTCCAATAAGTTCAAGGTCAAAAATTTCATGAATTTATTTGACCGTGTAAATTAGGCTTAAATAACGCTCATGTTTATTTCGGTAAAGCCGATGTACTTAAGTCCCTGCTACCGGACCACACTTGCGGTCTTTACTAATTATGTCTCCTCAGTGTTGCCTCCTGTGTTGCTGGCCAACTGTTCTTTGGATGTAGATTATGCCAAAAATTATTTTCATAGTCTCACTTATTTGGACCTGTTCGTACACTCAACTCAGCAGAGATTGAGATTTGAACGAAATTCCTAACTTCATTGGTTTAGGAGCTATAGCTAGATGCGCTCTTACCTGACAACCCTGTATATTTCTACAAAAAAAAAAATACTTGCTTTCTAAACTTCTAACAGACAAGCGAGAGCCAATTTCTTCACACATAAAAAAAGAGATAGAAATAAATATTTTGCATTTAAAAAATAAAATATCTGTAATATCTACACTGACGGACAAAAGTGTTGTATATTTTTAAAAATCTTTTATTTATTTATTTTTTATAACATTTATGCACTTTTTTTTGTTAAATATATTATTTTGAAGTGTTCTACATATGTTAGTACAGTTTTTCTTACATATTATAATAGCGTTAGAACAGATTAATGGATGATTAAATTAAGATGGTGATTGTAGTTAGAATATTTATGTAATTAAAAAAATCACACAAAGATGAATTAGTGATGGGTATTACTTGCCCTAACTCTAATTACAGCTTGCATTCTTCTGGGCATGCTTTAATGGTTTCTTGCAAGTACGTATATTCCATTCTTCTTGAGCTGCATCACATATACGGCGCCTGTATATGGTAAAACATGTTCTTCAATAATGTTTCGGATCAACAAACGCTGTGCGACCTTCCCAACTGATGTCACCCCATAGAATAATGGAACCTCCACCAAAGCTAACGGTTTCTTCTGTAGATTCGATCACGCCCATCTGCCTTCCACAACTGTATTCTACTCTCATCTGTAAAACGAATTATGCTCCATTTCTATTCACCCCAATCAGAATGAGCTCGTGCAAACTAACCGGGCGTTTAGCAGGACGTTTGGGATTTAAATCAGCTTCCTTAAGTCTTATTTTTGCTGTTTTTACATTTACTTTAACTTGCCTTGTATTCAATAATTCATTTTTTAGTTGCGGAGCTGTAAATGTGCGATTTCGTAAAGCTTGGAGTTGAATATACCTTTTACGCCCTTGTCCAAATCGTTGTAGAACACGAGAGACCGTCGATTGATGAAATCAATCAATCAGAATCAACGCACAATGCACTAGAAACGTCACTCTGATAATGTAAGACAACAGATAATCATTCTGACTCATCAAATATTGCCCTAATTGTAAAATATTGCTAATTCACCTATAATACAGTGCGACCTCGATAATCCGGATTAATTAAAACTGCGGTGCTCCGGATTAGTAAATAATTCGGATTACTGAAGCTGGACAATCTTTTATTGGAAAGTAAAATATATAATACAAAACAACTAGAAAATAGTAGTATATAAAAAATTATGTAATACAGAATGCATACTTATAAAATTTTATATTATTTTGTGAAGTAATTTGTAATTCTTGTTTGCTTGATCTTTTTCATGTTCATTATACAAGCTGTTTCTTGTAATCTCTGAAGTACAAGAACATCATGCAGTGAGATGTCATTTTCTTCCGCCCACTTTATGCATGTATTAGAACTTTTAACTGCCTCGTCATTTTTAACAGTCTTGTTTGTATCTAACTTTGGATTTTCATTGTCACTATCATGGTGTTCGTCTGCAACATCTACATCTTCAAGTGGTAACAAATCTTCATCATTTTCAAGTCAGTTACGTATTTCCACGTTGGTGAGATCTTGATCACTGAGAACATTGAGCATATCTGAAACATCTGTTATCTCTTCATCCAAGGAAAGGATATTGCACCGCAATTGACTCAGAGGAATCAGATCTTCAGCATCGTATTCAGCGTCTGCGTCGTTATTTGCTACATGAGCAAGAATTTTGTGCCAGCAGTTCTGCAAAATTTTGGAGCAGACTTTTTCCCAAGCATTGCATAGTAGGCATACAGCATCCTTCAAATTAATTGTTTTTAATAACTTAACAACATTCTCTTCGTTATTATGGGCTAAAAGACTTTTCCGATTAAATAATTTTTTCAGTCTGATGGCATTTTGATCCATAGGTTGCAAAAGAGCTGTACAGTTTGGTGGAAGAAAGATTGTTATAAAATTTCCATCTTCGCTAGTCAGCTCTACAGATCCGTGACTCGCAGCATTATCGATGATTAACAGGGCTCTTTCAGGCAAATTGAGTCTTCTTAAATGTCTTCTAACTTGTGGAATAAATGAATATTGAAACCACTCTAGAAAAATAGCTGATGTCATCCATGCATTGGCAGAGGATTTGTATTCAACAGGTATGTTCACATTTTGAAATACCCTTGGATTTCTTGCCTTTCCTATTACTAACAGCTTCAATTTTTGTGAGCCATCAGCATTACAAGATGCTAGAAATGTGATACGTTCTTTGCTTATTTTTCGACCTGGTACTGTTTTTTCCTGAGAACGAACCAGCGTTTTTTCAGGCAACAATTTCCAATATAGAGCAGATTCATCTGCATTGTATATTTGAGTAGGTGTGAGGTTTAACTGTTGTATCTTCTCTGCAAGTGCAGTTATGCAGGGATTGATGGCGCTTTGATCATTGGATAGTTTTTCGCCACACACTTTTAAAGCACGCAGACCATGCCTTTTTCGGAAATTAGAAATCCAGCCCCTGCTAGCTCTAAAGTTATCATTTCCATAGATTTCAGTATAAAACTGTTTTGCTTTGGCAGATAAAATTTCATAGGAAATCGGCACATGCCTTGATCGTTGTGTACAAAACCATGCATACAAACGTGTTTCCATTGCTGGATGTTCGGCCTTTCTCAACGTTTTTCTGGCGCCGGGACCGGAATCACATTTGTGAACAAATCTAAAAGAAGGGACAGACACATAATAAAAGTACAAAATTTTCTTTAAAATATATCACCTTTTGATTTTATCTTTGTTTCTTTTTATATCGGAAATTGTTGATGTTCCTACGCCGTATTCATTTGACAACACTTGTCCACTTTCACCACGGTCTAGTCTTTCTATTATATCGGATTTTTGTTTTATTGACAACGTAGTATGTTTTCTTTTAGGAGGCATCTTAATTTGTGGATGTAAGGAGTGTTTATATGTAGCACTTAAAATAACACGTCGTTGAATACAGTTATTTAGATATGTGATTAAATAGCGAATAGTTAAGCAACTAAGATGGTACTTTTTACGCGACACATATAGTGGTCTACACATAGGCACGTACTGTTCATGTGAACGCCCCGGCACCTGATCCGGTAGAATTTCGGATGTTAGGAAGTTAGGGGAACTCCACCCTATCGATTTCAGTATTTCTTCATTAGTTTGTATGAAGTAGATATCTAGAATTTAGTTAAAAACGCAGGTCCGGATTAACGAGTAGATACTATCAAATCCGGATTATAAAGTACACAATGCAATTGAAATGCTTGGCCGGATTACCGAAGAATCCGATCTACTAAAGCTTCGGATTATCAAGGTCGCACTGTATACAAATGTAAGCATTTTTTTTATATCCACGTGTGTTATAATAATACTAATATAGGTAGAACACTTCAAAATAATACACTTAGCAAGAGAAAGGGCATACATGTTATAAAAAAAAAATAAATAAAAGATTAAAAAAAATGCAATATTTTTGTCGGTGAGTTAATTATACATATGTATTATATCCTGCTTTTTGTGTTCGTATTATATTTATTTCAATTTTTGAAACATTAATATAATATAAGCTATGAATTTTACAAATTTATTTAAATATATTGCCAGGCTAGTGAATATTGTTATTAAAGCAATACTTCTTAAAGCTACCCGCACACACAGCTCTATCGCAATTTTAAAACGAATAATTTTATGTTTTATCACAACGAAATTCCATTTTTTTATTTATTCTTTAAGATATATAAATATATATAAAAATAATAATCGAGTAGATCCATCTTTTACATTTTTTAAAAACTTAGATATGTTTTTTTTTTTCTTTTTTGTTAAGTTGTATCATTAAGCTATAAATAAAGTGAGATAATTGTATAACTATTATAATTATGGAATAACACATTGGAAATATGAAATTTTTTATATATGTATTATTAGTACTGTATTTAATTGATAAGATTTTTTAAGCTTGTATATTTTTTTAATTGAAAAAGGGAGGAAATATTAATAATAATAATAAAATAGGAAAAATAATAATAATACAGATTTTCATCAATTTTATGTTATGTAAAAATGAAAAAATGTGTTCGATTTTTTTTTTAAAACGATTTTATCTCTGTGATATATGTTTGCTCCATTTTTTTCTTAAATCTATTTTAATTTTATTATCATAATAGTAATAATGCAGCTAAAATATATATTTTTTAATATACACCCCTATATTATAAACAAAATCATAAACTATACAGTGCGGAACAGCCAAATGGAATAAATTCGATAACAAATAAATGAGGGTGTATTGGGAAAAACGCTTGGACACGTCGATTTGTATTTTTAAATGCTCATTAAAAAAAAAAAAAATTATACAGGGTGTGTCATGTGACAGTGGCCAATATCAACTTTCTTATTTTAAATGGAAACCCCTGCATATTATTCATATTTTGGGTTCTTCGGAAAATTCTAGACATAATTCATGTACAATGTGTTTTCAGATTTATTACGAAAATTAACATTAAAAAAAGAAAATTATTTTATTTCACAAATTCGCTACATTACACTAAAAATCTAATAAGTAATACTGATTATTTCTTAATAATGTAAAAAAAAAACAAACATTAATGTCAATGTAGTAAATGTTTAAAATGCTCGCCGCGAACGTCTTGGCAACATGCTAATCTGGTATAATAATAATAATAATAATAATAATATTTATTGGTGCATACACAGGTCAAAGATATATACAAATTACATTACAAAACATAGTTAAATATCGCTAAAGCTATTTTGTAAAAATTCATCAAATGAGTAGAGGGCTTTACAGGTTAAGTACTTTTTGATGATGGTTTTGAAATTTAAGAATGGTAACTCTTGAATCCTAAGAGGTAAAACATTAAAGAATTCTATTGAATAATAATGTGTACCGTCTCTCGACTTATTAAGCCGAAGATGATCTGGTCTGATATCATTGCTGTGACGCGTTTGGTAATTATGAAAATGGTTGCTTCGTGTATAGTCCGATAAATGCTGTTTAATAAAAAGTAAACGCTCCAATATGTATACACATGGAGTTGTCAGGATTTTCGATTTCTTTAAAGTGCGGTCGACAATCATCTCTATATCCGAGGCCAGCCAAAACCCGAACGCAACGACGCTGCACTGCGAAAACCCTGCGCAGGTGAACAGAATGACCCCAGTTTAAAATGGCGTAACACATAGTGGCGTGAAATAGGCCAAAATATGCCTGGATCAGATAATGCGGGGATAGCTTGTCCTTCAATGATCTCAACAGAAAAATTAATTTGGATAACTTAGTACAAGTTATATCAGCGTGAGCTTCCCACGTCAATGCCCCGTCAATAGTCACTCCCAAAAACTTAACAGAGGGATTGACGGTATCAGTATTATGCGGTCTCAATGCAAACAGTTGAGACTGGGTTTTAGAGACATTCAGACTTAGTTTATTGGCTAACAGCCAATTTTCAACATTGGTGCTTGTTTCAGCAGCTGATCGTTGCAATTCATCAAAATGAACATTGACATCAATCGTGGTAGTATCATCAGCATACAAAATGAATTTAGAATTAAGGTTGCTGTGCGGCAGATCATTAATGTAGATCAAGAAAAGACAAGGTCCCAACACCGAACCCTGCGGAACACCACACCTCACTTCAAGATAGTCTGACTTACTGCCAGCAAACTTAACACATTGAAAACGATCGGTAAGAAAAGACTGAATCAAAGCAATACTGTCACAAGAGAATTTATAGTATTTCAATTTCTCAATCAAAACACCATGGTCAACGCAGTCAAAGGCTTTAGTTAGATCATAAAATGTAACTTGAATAAAGTTTTTGTTTTCAAAATTAATTAAAATTTGATCCGTTAAATCATTAATAGCAAGACTTGTAGACAATTTACCACGAAAACCATACTGACCCGAAAAAAAAGTGAATTCGTTTCAAAGTATGTATACAACTGAGTCTTTAAGACATTCTTAAAAATTTTAGAAAAAATAGGAGTTATGGAAATAGGACGAAAGTTATCAGGGTTGTCCGCACTACCCTTCTTTAAGATGGGGGTTACCGAAGAAACTTTAAAGGCTTTCGGATAATAACCATTTGCAATGCACTGATTTATTAAATTAGTGAGTGGATAAACTACAATGTTTTTCAAGGTTTTGAAAATTTTTGTATTAATGCCATACACATCTTTACTTGAAGAGCTCTTTAAATTATCAAATATCGATCTAACAATGGAATAAGGCACCTCTTGAAAAGCAAAAGATACATCAATATCATTTCTCAAAAACCGATTTTATCAGGAATCGATACAAAATAATCATTGAGCAGAGTGGCATTTAAAGATCCAAGCCCATCATCAGCTCCAGGAAATCTAGTGCCATTAATTATGCCCCATAGGGCGGATTGTAAATTACTATTAGTAGAAATAAAATTACTGTAGGCCCCGACCCTAGCCTCTCGCAACTTACTTCTATATTCCCTACGCAAGGCATAGAAATGTCTTCTAACATTACTCAACATCTCAGGCGTGACTGATCTCATCGCAAGCGTGATTCGTCTTTTTAAGTCATCTAAGTTGAGGGGTTTAGTTTTGTATACAAGACTTTTCACATATCCCCACAGAAAGTAGTCTAATGGCGTCAGATCAGGAGATCGTGCTGGCCATTCTATCGATCCGCGCCTCCCTATCCACCGATTTGGAAGAATTTGGTTCAGGTACTGCCGGACATTGATTTGGAAATTTGGGCGGTGCTCCATCTTGCTGAAACCATATTGTATTGGCAGGAACTTGTGGGTTTGCTGGATTACGATATAAGTTTGCGAAAGTTGGCACGACATTATTTTGGAGCAGTTCTAAATATTTATCTCCATTCAAGTTACCATCAATGAACGATGTGATTTCCAACAATTCCTAGCCCAAACATTAACTTTTTCAGGATATTGCGTATGTTCCTCTCACATCCAGTGATGATTCTCATTAGACCAATAGCGGCAATTTCGACGATTAACATGGCCGTGAAGTGTAAATGTGCTCTCATCAGAAAATAAAATATCTTCTAATTGGATCACATTGTTATCTAACATTGCCATCATCTGTTCACAAAAATACGTTCTCTTATCGAAATCGTCTTCCATGAGTCTTCCTGAGTTGGCATCATTTTATAGGGATGCATTTTACTTTCCTTTAATACTCGAAAAATTGATGTGTGGCTAATGTTGAACAGTGGGGGCTGCTTTTCGACCAGAATTATGTGGGTTTTCTTGAAACTCAAGCATAATATCCAATTTCGTATCATCACTTACTGCATTGGCAGCTACTTTTTTAATATGTCTTACATGACCAAGCTCGCAAAACTGTTTTTCTATTTTGCTAATTGTTCCTTGGGATACAGGCGGCAAATTTGGAAATTTTTCGTGAAATAAGCGAGAAACTTCCATTTGTGTCCGTGTGTTATCTCCATAACCAATGGTTATTTTGTGCATTTCTGTTAAATGAACCATTTTTCTGATATTATTTCGTACAGTTAACGAAATTCAAACGACAATAGCACTGACACTGATCACTACTGTCATGCAGGTAGACAACATGTTGCTAAGGCTATGAGTTTTTACGAAAATAAATAAAACGGTCTTTGTATTTTTTTAATTTCATATCAGTAAAAAGGAACGCAAGCAATGGTTTTTGCTTACTTTATCAATATCAAGAGCTAAATGGGAAATAGATTTTTAGTGTAATGTAGCGAATTGGTGAAATAAAATAATTTTCTTTTTTTAATGTTAATTTTCGTAATAAATCTGAAAACACTTAATATTTCCGAAACAGTTGAAGATAGGTATGGGACATTGTACATGAATTATGTCTAGAATTTTCCGAAGAACCCAAAAAATAAATAATATGCAGGGGTTTCCATTTAAAATAAGAAAGTTGGTATTGGCCACTGTCACATGACTCACCCTGTATAGGGGTTTTTCCCAATACACCCTCATTTATTTGTTATCGAATTTATTCCATTTGGCTGTTCCACACTGTATATAAGTCACACACATACACACATACAGGCGTGATTACCTAAATATTATTCATACTAAGCATTTTACGATTATACTGGAAATAAATTTTAATATTTTTGTAGCATATACATACATAATACATACATACATGTTTATATTGCATATAATACAATATTTGTAAATTATCGATTATATTGTTAATTAAATGAAATAATGTATATTTGATCTACTGCTGTAATGGTATTTTAATGGAAAACTGAAGATTTAAGATATATTTGTGTGTATAAGAATTCGGATTTCACACTTCACACAAATACTAATTTTACAGGAGATAGACAGGAAACATTAATATTGTGTTCAAACAAGTGAGAGCTGAGTGGAGAGCTCTTTTTTTTTCTAAAAATAACAATGTACTGCTGTAAACGAAGGAGTTAATTGTTTTCATTTAAATAAGGATAAAATAAGTGAATAGTTTATTACTAAATATTACTCATTTAATTTATTAATCTTCAGTTTTTCATATTTGCATCTCCATATGTACTTAATTTACAAAATGGGTAACGATAACATACTTGAAATGTTAATTTGAGAATATTTTTTCTACTAATTATTATTAATCTAATATAACACTAGCTATCTTGTTGATTTAGCGACGTTTCTTAGCTTAAAATTGCCATATTAGGATTTTAAACTAAACAAATTAAGAATACGACCATCACACTATATTAAATTATATTTGCAATAATTAGATGTGTTTGGAGCGTTTTCCAGTCAAAATTTAAACATTTTATTCTTGTCAAATTTTCGTTTCTAATTTAAGGCGATGAGGTACTAATCTTTCGGGCATCTAACGAGAAAAATAAACGAAAAATAAATAAATCCGCTTTGTACAGAATTAATATTGGTAGCTCTCAATTAGTTATTTATCTGGTGCAAAAGGTTTCATATATCACCGATGTGATAGTTACTCAAGTGATTTTTTATTCTCCAATTAATTACAGCAACATATTGCCTAAAATTTTTCAATTTTTAAATTAATTTATTCAACGAATTAAATTAAAATTTATATCGTAACGGTGTCACGATTAAGGTTGTGTAATTTTGTATAATATCGAAGAGATTCGAGTTGTTTATAAATGAACTTTTTGTACATTTTTTATGGACAAAGCAAATTTAATGTGTGTCCTTTTTTTGTATGTATCGGAGCAGCATCCGATGATGTAATACAATTAATTCTTTTTTTTTTATTTCTACATTGAACATTCCGATTTAGTCAGCTTATAAATGTACATATTTATATTATTATTATTTAAGTTATGGAAAAAAAATGATGTACTTAGTATTGTTGAATATGATACAAAAAAAATAAACTATAGTCAATTGTCGTCGTTTTTGTTAGTTCGTTTAGTTTTATTTTTTCAGGGAATTATTCAAGAAGTAAATTTAGGTTTCTTTCGATTTAAAGAATGCTTCAACTGTTTCCGTATTTTTCGAGTTTTAGATCGAAGTTTTAAGAGTGCTTATCGAGAGCTTCTTAAAACATTTCTTATGTCACTTTAACTTTCATGAGATATTCACAATTTTGTGAAAAATAAATCGAAGTTAGGATACAGTTAGGCGTCCTATTACATAGAAAATTCTACTTTATTTTCAGGTATGTACTGAGATATTTCAATTAATCTAATTTTATTAAAGCGTAGATAATTAATAAAACACAAAAAAGTTTGAGAAGCTTTCAAAAAGATGGAAGCTAAATGATTTTAGAAATTTGCGCCACCTTTTTTTGTTTTTTTTTTTTTTTGTATTAAATTTGCCTTCTCTCCATGATCAATTATATGATTATATATAAAAAAAAACGATGTTTAAAATGAGAACAAAGATATCTGCATTTAATCTATTATAGGAAACTACAATGTATAGATTTCTGTAATTAATTCCACATTTTACTACTAGGTGGTAGTACATACCATTTTTACGTACACGTGATTTAAATTTTTAATAATAATCAAGAACATTAACAGGTTAACATATTCTCTTGAAAGTTACAGATGAGCTAATATAAATAGTTCTTAATGATGCGAGAAAGTTTCATTTAAAGGTTTTTTGACATTTTATTGCCACAATTAGTACAAATTACAATCGATACGAATATCCTGCAGGATGAGCAGTTTAGTTTTAGGGAAGGACTGTCAACTGAGTATGAACTCCTCAGGGTTACAGAGGAAATTAGAAATTCCCTGGAAAGACGTGAGTCTACTGAAGCGGTATTCATGGACGTTGCTAGTGCCTACGACTCCGTCTGGCACTCGGGTCTTCTTTTCAAAATGCATTTGGCTGGGATCAATCCCAATATAATATACCTCATGAATTCGTATCTTTCGGGTCGTTCTTTCGATGTAGCAATCGATTCTTCCGTCTCCTCCACTAGGCCCATCCTAGCTGGGGTCCCACAGGGGTCTCTTCTCGGCCGTGAGTTGTTTCTGGTTTTCATGTCCGACGTACCATAGACTGCAGGCACCAAACTCGCCATGTATGCAGACGACACTGCAATCTACACTTCGTCTAGATCCGACGCCCTTGTCTGCTCGAAGCTACAAAACGCAGTAGACGAATTCCTTTCCTGGTCTACCAAATGGCGATTAGCCATAAACCACGATAAGTGTGTAGCTATACGTTTTTCGAGGAAAAGATCTGCCCCTCCAGTAAACATCTTCGTAGAGGACGTCCGTCTGCCCTGGAGTTCCACCGTCAAATATCTCGGCATGACGCTGGACTCTAGGCTTACACTCAGACATCACTTTGCTGAGACAGCGGCCAAATTTTTAACTGCGAGGTCAGCTGTGTCCCAGTTCCTATGTAGCAAAAGCCAGCTTAGCTTAAAAATTGAACTTTTAGTTTATACGATTTTTTTGAGGCCAATACTCACCTATGGATCCCTGGTCTGGTCTAGCGCTACACTCTCCCATAGCAAAATGTTTAATATCCTTCAAAATAAGACCCTGAGATACATAGTGAATGCGCCTTGGTACGTCCGCAATGTTTAGATCCATCAGGACTTGAATATTCCCACTCTTCTTCAGCACGCAGCAGCGATGGCCGAGAAGACATTTGGTAGAGTTTCTCGCTCCGACAATCCCCTAGTAAGAGAACTGGCTCACCTCGACCCGGACAGACCCCCTCCTCAGGTGAGAGTTGCTCGGATCTCAACCACCACCGAAATGACCTAAGCCAATACATTGGCTTGGTACTCCGCTTTAGACCGATTTATTCTAGTCCGCTCTCTGTTTTTATGAAGACCCATATACATTTTTATCTATACAATATATTGAGCATGTTTTATTTATACTTCTTGTTTGTTTTAACCACTTTTAACTCCCTGCGTTTCCTTTTTTAGTCTCAAATTTCTGTTTTTTTCTATTGACGACATAATATGTATAATCACTAGTAACAACCAACGGGAGATGGTCCCGTACTATTAGGAGCACTAAAGGGTTTAGGGTCGAGTACAAATTACAGCAATAATTGTGAAAAGGAAACGATAATATCGACTGTGCCGAGGTACCCACACATTTCTAATTTTAAAAATGTAAGAAAAAATCGTTGTAGTACAAAAAAAAAGCATTTAAGATGAAAGACAGTCGAAATTATAATTTCTATACTTATACATAAATTAGTTTTAAATCTAGAGAGTTCTTTCAATTGTTATATCTATTCGTCGATAGTGAACTTTGCAACATATACGAATATAGGAATTGAGGGGCATACTTTATTGCTGATATTATGGTTATTGTCACTAACTTCACTTCAAAGAATTTCGAGTCAAAATTATAGTTTCAACATGATTTTATCGTCGAAAACAACACCATTTCGAAAAGTAGAAATATTATGACGTCAAAACGTATTGATGACGATGAAATATTTCATTGACATTTACAAATATGCCAAGAGATACGATGACACTGATATTATACATAATCTGAAGCTACAAATGACAGTAAAATACCCGTTCACAATAGTAAATATTTTGACAAAACCTATTATACCTTATTTTAAAAAGAAAGAGACAAAATTCTGAACATACCCAAATGACAGTTGTTCATCAGTTGTTTCTTATTGGTTGAAAGCAGGGCTAAATCACATTATGAAACGTCCCTATCGTCAATCACACTTTTGCTAAGGCCGAACAAGGTTCTTAAGCCTTTTATTCTTCATGGACTCCCTTCAAGGGCTGGGTGAATAGGTCTCCGCTGCTTCAAGGCAGTGAGATGATAGATGGTGGTGTTCTTGCGTCGGTTGTTGTTGCACTATGCACTATGCTGCGGCGTCTTCGGCCAGTGCCATGGCTCTCCTGACGTGGATCATGGGAGGTGGTCTGTCCGGATCCAAGGTTGATAGTCTGTTGATCAGTGGATTTTCGGATATATCAAATCCTTTCCAACGTCTTCTCCGCATTATGAAACGTTGTGTTCTTTCTATTAATTGTCAAACATTTTGACATTTTTTATACCGCAGGTCTATTTAAAGTTTTACCATAATTATTACATTAGTTTATCTATTTTTCGGTGTAGATTAGTTCTCTTTTACCTTACTTATTAGAGAATGACACATTAAAATTTATCTTGCAAATTATATATTGTAATTTGGGTCTGTTCAGAATTTTGTCTCTTTTGTCTGGAATTTCATACTCTTAATTGTACGATTTATGTATTTTTTATATACTGGAAAGTTTATATAATGTTTGATTTGTTTTTGCGTTAAATTAAATTAATAGAAACAGTTTTCTTTTGTGTTATTTTCTTGGCGGAAACATCCTGACGGGTACGTTCCAAACGTCATTTGTTAAATATTTACAAATAATAATATTATTGAAGCTTTTATTACATATTTTATGATATTTTTGGTGTGTCTAAAGGATTATTATTTCAATTCGCTTGTATTTACTTGTCTTTAAAATAACGATTGTTGTTTTGAGTTTTCTTTTGTGTTATTTTTGTAGCGGTGGCATCTGATGAGCATGTTTGAAAGGTCATTTGTCAAATATTTTCAAACAATAATATTTATTGAAGATTTTATGATATTTTTGGTGTGTCGAAAGGATTATTATTTCAATTCGCTTATATTTACTTGTCTTTAAAATAAAAATTGTTGTTCTGTGCAATATTTTCACCTTTAATATAAAATATTAATAAATGAATTGTCGAAATAATTCTTTAATTCTATTACCGACTGAGTTTCTGATCATCATCGAATTGCTGCTCCTTCGTTAATCGTTCTTTTACAAAATATGTCATAATCACATGATTATTGTATAATTGATGATTAATCTATCTGTTCCTAGTTCGTAGAATGAACTATTCAGTATCAGTGTGATCAGTGATCAGTCAGTATATTGAGAACATCTGGTAATCATTACTGACGATTTCGACCAAGTTTTAATAGAATATGCTTTTAATAGAATTCTATTTTTTTCTAGTAATTCAATATTTCTTCAGTGATTCTAATGACATTTCTGAATAAAGTCAGGCCAAGTTAGGCTTACGTTAGAAGGAAGGACGACATTTTTAATTAATTACTACAATAAAGAAAGTAAAACTCGGCAGTATAAATATATTCGTCTATAAAAACAATTAGATATCTTAACTTTTCGTTTTATTTTGATGTAAATGAAGCAGAATTCTCTGAGTACATGTTTTCATTGTTCATGCAAGATTTATGTAACTGCTTTGTTTCCTGGCTGTGCGCTACGTAATAAAAGCTTTGATTCACCCTAAACATTAGGTAAAGTGCCTGAAACTGTTTGTAGTAGTTGTACAAGAGTTTAATAATTAAGGGGGTTGTAATTTTGGCATTCATTTCGGTTAAATACATATTTAATGTTTCTTAACGTTCTACATCTACTATTAAAAGAAAAAAAATATCAATTGAGATTCTCCTTTATTATTATTTTCATAATATGGTACAATTGAGTAAATTACAAATCATCATTTTATAATAAATAGCAGGATTATAATAATAACCAATTACAAATCGTTGTTTGAGATAAATCTGTTCCCTTCTGAATGCTTGCCTGAGTATCTATACTTACATTTAGCGTAAACGCCTGATGAAATAAAATGGGTTATTAATAAACGTAAGCGTGCAAGTCAAACGTCAACGTCAATGTCAATTTTTTTTTTTTGAAGTTAATTCATTGATGCTGACGTTTGACGCAGGTGAAATGTTTATTATTTATTAATTCAATACCTTTATGGTCGTGCGGATTTCTCATAACTCTCGGCAAGGGGCTGTAAGGCGATGGTAGCTGAGTGATTAAATATTCCTCGGGATTTACTCCCGGTTTCGGTTTGACAATCTTCATTAGTTGCCCTCGGCTTTTAGCTTCGAAACGTTCCAATTCGGTGACTTTGCTCGAATCTAGGAATTTCAATTTCGGAAGATGATACAGAACGTAATACCTGAAGGGTGGAAATATATGGTTATAATCATACACATGTTTATTCGTAATAACACTTATATAATATTTACCTATATCTCTGATAATCTTCATCGTCGTTCTCGATATCGCTTAATTGATTGGGGCATGCTTTATTGCCTAGCAAACTTAAATAGGTGACTGACGGCAGATTCCTTGATATCTTTTTAAGTAATAGTTCGATATCTTCAATCTAAAAATTGATAAATTTTAAGGGATGTTCGTGATTAGTTTAGATTAAATTTAACTTGCCCTATTTTTATTTAAAGATAAGGTGTGTAATTGAGGAAGACGCGGAAAAGATATACCATCCCCTAATTGATTATTATCCAAGATTAATTCTTGCAGATTAGGAAAGCCGTCTAACCCTCTAAGCGTGACTAATTCATTATAACTCAAATCTAATGCTGATACTTTAGGCCCGTAGAGTTTGATTAGAGCATCTGGTATCCTATGACATCTCTGACCACTGTAACATAACTGAAAATAAACTTCTTTAATTAAATTTTGAATATAAATACAAGTTTTAAATGAGAAATATATAAACTCGAATTATATTTTCAAAACACAACAACCGCTATGAATAATAATGTGGTAGATATGTATATAAGTTAAGCTGGAAATCGAGTGTAAACCTCGAGCGGAAGTTCCTTCGTTTTCGCAGGAAGTTAGCAGCTGTGGGGTCGCAAAAATATACGGTAAAAAGTTCGGAATATCTGTGTGAAACTCAACAGTTTTTGTTCGAGTTTTGTTATATTTTATATCCGTAAACGTAATTTGATGATAGTTCAAATAATGTTATACAATATGTCTTTCACGCCCCTTTTTCAGTAAAATTTGCACATCCTAATATCTGTTTGCTCATTATAGATTAAAATTTGTCCTCGGTTGATAATTACGAAAGGGAAATTGAGATTATTACATCAGGTTTTATAAACAAGAACAAAAAAAGGTTTCCAGGTACGATTACGAATTTCCGGTTAATTTCGAAGAAGTGTTATTGCGTCTCAAAGCCTTCAATACGTTTATTATTTTATGCCGAATGCTTATTTTTCAAAAAGTTGGCACACTTGCTTGCAAAAAAGTTCGGCGTCCTCATTTTTTGGGTTATAAAATGGTCGTCGATCTGTCACATGAATTATTAATCATCGCTGTCACATTGACAGATAATGTGACAAGTCAACTGAAGAGTGAGTCATCTAAAATTTTCAGTTGGGGACACTGAGTAATTGGCAGCAATCAAAGCACGAACTAACTTGCACATAAATGGTTTTGACAGATTATTATAAAGGTAGTATACATAACCTTTGTATAATAAAGAAATAACAACAAAATGACAGCAAACGAAAACAACCAAAGCAGACAGAAAGCACAGATTTGTTCAATGTAGCTAACTGTCGAATGCAAAAATCAAGCGAACCAGGGATTTTTATGCTATATGTTCCAAATTTACCTAAAATGGCAGCAGTTGACTTTATTGAGCAATTTCAATTAAAGGAGGTTGGTTGCACTAAAATTACTACTACTTTGAGTCAATTTTTTGGATCAAAAATTTAAATACACTGCATGTTCAATCAAATACTCACATCGTCAGTGTTAGTAATTGAGATTTTGTTCTGCCAACCTCCTTCGTTTCAAATTGCTCATTCAATACCTTTATCTATCATTGCAATATAAAACGTCACTTAATAAGACATTCTTTATATATTTTGATATCCTACCAGTGCTTATTTTACCATCTAAAATAGTAACACATAACTTAACACATCTTTTTCATCGATTCAATAAATTTGCTGTCGAAAAAATTTCATTCTAATTTTTTGCGATGTAAAATGGTTCTCGATCTATCATATTGATTGTAAATCATCGCTGTCACATTGACAGATAATGTAACATAACCTCCAAAACTTAAAGACGACGAAGGTCTTCCATCTCATTGCTAGGGTTGGACGTTGGTCCTTAAACCCTTTTTCATCTACTTAGTACGGGACCATCCCCCGTTGATTTTAACAAATTATGCTGAAATGTCGTCAGTAGAGGCAAAAAAAAGAAAAAAAACTAAATTTGGGGCTATAGCAAGAGAGCCAGGAGGGCAAAACCGATCAGACAAAACAATCAGTGTACAAATAAAACGAGTTTAATAATAACTTAAAGACTGAATCATTTCGTTAAGTGTCAAAATTATTGGACATGACGAGTAATTTAACCTTGATTTCAGCCCAAATTACAACCTGCAATAGGTCACTAAACACTTCAACCCACTAAACACCAAAAACTTTTAACTAAACACCGACGCGTTTCGACGGCAACACTGTCATTATCAAGGCGAAATGTTTAGTGTTCTACTTCTGCACCAAGAGATCCAGTGAAGAACCTGTAATAGGTGTTAAAGAATAATTGTAATTTGGGTCTGTTCAGAATTGTGTGAATGTGAACATTGATAGTTGCATCACATAATAACGTCCAAAATTTAACGATTGGTTTGTGACGTGTGAATTTAGTCAAAATTTCGCTAAATGTCAAAATGATTAGACAATTTTTTTTAATAATGGAGATGCGACGGTTTCGTTATTTCGCCATTTTTTAATTCGAGAATTACTTGTCACAATTTTTGGGAAGTTAGCTAATGTCAATCAGCGGTCAATCGTGTCGTTCCAGCTTTATTATTATGTTGTTTTATTGTTAATATGAGTGAGAAGACTATATAAATAATAAATGTCATCATTTTGATCTTTTACGGTTCAAGATTCGTGACCTTGGACGATTATTTGGATTGTTATCAGCGCGACAATTTCGAATACGAAATAAATGGCTAAAATTTTAGTAATGTTGCCAACTGACATTTATTAAGCTAACCTAACATTCAAGTCTACAGAAAATGGAATTTCACGGGGAAGACGCTATTGCAAGGTTTAATTGTGGAAATTTGTGATTTGTTGTAAAATATAGTTTCTTTGGAGCGTTTTGTGTTTTAAACCGAAAAAATACCGAAAACTAAAATTTGAAAACTAACCTTAAAAATGCAATACCTTCACAACTTGTCAATTTGACATATGATTATTTATGAATGATGCTTCGGAGATCAATGTGAGTTCTTTAAGTTCAGACGTGACTTCTATGTCAATCTCAGTCTTTTATGGATTAGCAAGGATAAAAATGTTTATGTTGTTTCATTGTTAATATGAGTGAGAAGATTGAAAATAAATGTTATCATTTTGATCTTTTACGGTTCAAGATTCGTGACCTTGGACGATTATTTGGATTGTTATCAGCGCGACAATTTTAAATACGAAATAATTGGCTAACATTAGAGTAATGTTGCCAACTGACATTTATTAAGCTAACCTAACATTCAAGTCTACAGAAAATGGAATTCCACAGGGAAGACGCTATTGCAAGGTTTAATTGTTGAAATTTGCGATTTGTTGTAAAATATAGTTTCTTTGGAGCGTTTTGTGTTTTAAACCGAAATAATACCGAAAACTAAAATTTGAAAACTAACCTTAAAAATGCAATATCTTCAACTTGTCAATTTGACGTATGATTATTTATGAATGATGCTTCGGAGATCAATGTGAATTCTTTAAGTTCAGACGTGACTTCTATGTCAATCTCAGTCTTTTATGGATTAGCAAGGATAAAAATTTTTATGTTGTTTCATTGTTAATATGAGTGAGAAGATTGAAAATAAATGTTATCATTTTGATCTTTTACGGTTTAAGATTCGTGACCTTTGAGGATTATTTGGATTGTTATCAGCGCGACAATTTCAAATACAAAATAATGGCTAACATTTAGTAATGTTGCCAACTGATGTTTACGCTAACGTAACATTCAAGTCTAAAGAAAAATGGAATTTCACGGACAAGACGCTATTGATAGGTTTAATTGTGCTATTGAAATGTGGATTTGCTGTAAAATACAGTTTCTTTGGAGAGTTTTGTGTTTTAAAATGTAAAAATAGCGAAAAATTAAATTTGAAAATTAACCTTAAATACTTTTGACTTGTCAAATTCACATATGATTATTTATGAATGACGCTTCAGAGATCACTCAATTCTCATAAGGGTCATATTTATAGTCCGTGCTTGAGGTTGTGTCGATGCTTGAGCACGCGATTTTGACATATTTGTAATGACATTTATGTCAAAATCGCGTGCTCAAGCATATGACCCAAGCTCAGACGTGACTTCTATATCTACCTCAGACTTTTGCCTTACCAAGGATAAAAATTTTGTACCACGCTAGATATTATATACAGTCGTGGTCAGATAAATGTAGTATAACCTTAAATTTCATATATGAATGTAAAAAACTTGAAATTTTTATTATTGTAAGACGAACTTAGCATAAAAATAAAATGTCAGATCATACCGGAATAATATTAACTTTATTATTATTTCTTAACCTGCATCGCGGTGGTTTTATTTAATCGCACTCTTGTAAATGAATTAATATATGAACTTTATCAGCTATTGTAAAAATATATTTAATTGACGTTTTAAAAATTAAAATGATTTGACATTTAAATGTCAAAATATTAAATTACACCATAATATTCCTTTCAAAAACGCTTGTATTACATTTATCTGGTCACGACTGTACTCAATTGCGCGCGTTCAGCAGAAAGAAACAGTTAGCGATGGATTGCTAGGTCGAATTATAACCTGCAACCAATTACATCACAGTATTGCCAATACAACGGTAACCGTTTGTTTCACGGCAATTTTCTTCATAAACGGTTATTTATTCTGGTGAGATGAATCATTGTAAAAGGGAAGTAGCATTAGAGGACGTTCAGCCTGTTACCTACATGCGCTGCATCTGACTCAGATTTGAGCAATAAGGCGAAAAACGAAGATAACCAAAAACGTTCCAACGCTCTACTGGCGCAGTTTAAACGCAATAAATCAGAGTTTTGGCGCTGATTAATTACTGTAGATGAAATTTGGATACGTCCGAAACAAAAATACAGCTAAAACAATGGAATGAGAAGAAGGAATCGGTTCCAAAATAGAGGGGGGGGGGGGGGGCTGGGAAAGCGATAGTGCCTGTTTTTTTGGGGCCAATCACGGGGAGTTGTCTTAATAAATTATTATAAAACAGAAAAAACGATTATAGGAGCACACTAGGCATGATTTTACTTAACAAGATAAAGGCAGAAATTGCAGAAAAGCGGTTGCCGTAGCGAAAATCCACGAATTACGGTTTGAACTGCTTAACGACCCTACCCTATTCACCAGATCTAGCCTGAAGCGACTTCTTTTTATTCCCTTATCTAAAAGATTGCGCTCGGAGGACAGAGATTTTTGTCAAATGGGAAGAAGCCATCGCACCTTCGTAAACAGTTATTTTGCAGAGAAAGACGACGAATACTATTTGGAGGGGTCGAAATAAAATCAGAATCTATTTCATAAACTTGCATTATAAAGAATTTGAGCAGTTTTGTAGTTAAATGTGAATAAAATTTAAAAAATACTTACTCGAAATGGAATTACCTTACTTTCCTTGTTACCTTCAATAATATCGTGCTCCATATTATAGCTGAGGAGAGTTTGTTTTTCGGACACAGCTTCGTCTTCACTACTCTCAGATTTGATACCAATGGTATATTTGTGCCGAATGTAGATCGTCTGCCGTTTCACAGCACCACAATACATTTATTATTGTTTCTCTTTTTTATTATTCCTCTTCCATTATTTACAATTATTCAGTATATCGATAGATAAAAACAAATGGTGTTATTTTATTCGCTATAATAGCAGGAAACTTCCATTATCTATTTTAACACTTTTGTTTACTCATCGCGGTTATTTATGGTCGTGACTTTCGCTTCTATATTGTGTAAAAGTAATAAGGTATACTCTTTTATTATCATCGACTTCATTATATCCCTTAAAGATAATTGTTAGGTTGAAATGTCAGGATGATAAATCTTATTTGTGTTGTTTGTTTGAATGTGTATGTTCATTTTATTCCACTCGAGATTCGCTGACCCTTTTTTTTCAAATGAAATTATTATTTTTGGAGTCTTTATCCGTAATTTATTTATTTATTTTTTGTGGTTTCAGATAATATTGTTTAAATTATAAACTTATCTTTAATTTTATAATACAGTTGATAAGACGAACGTTATTGACATGTAAGTTAAATGACACTGTAACACTTTCACGTAACATTGAGACAATTGCACTTTCACATGCACGAATGTGAAAGAAAAACTGCTACACTCTCTCGTTTAACCTGCAAACAAGTTTTCATATCGATTTAGACGTAGTAAGTATTGAGAGCGTTACGGATATTTTCCTGCATTATTAAGTGTTAATTTAATTATTGTTATCTGGTTATACAGGTGGGTCATTTTATACAGTCATATTTATACGAGGGAGCGTTTTTATATTCGCTGGAATGAGCGGGTTGTAGGGGGAGTGATTAGGCGCATTGGGAGCGTGGCCTTTGCAGCGACTCATAATTAGTATAAATACAAAGTTTCATTTAGACAGTTAGCTCAAGCGCGCAGTGGGCGGAGTCTTTCCGCGAGAAAACAGATAGCTTCGGGAGTGCCTCAGGGTTCTCTCCTTGCCCCTAGTTTGTTTTTGATATTTATGTCTGATCTCCCAAGGACGGAAGGTGTGGAGTTTGCGATTTATGCAGACGACACGGCAATATATACATCAAGCAGAGACGAACTCCATCTGTGTCATAGGCTACAGCACTCCCTAGATGGCATCCTGGCCTGGGCATCCAAGTGGAAGTTGAAAATAAACGATTCAAAATCCGTTGCAGTTCGTTTTACAAAAAGGTTGCGCCCTCCAGCAGAGCATATCTTCATCAATGATTTCAGACTCCCTTGGAGCCCTTCTGTGATGTACCTGGGTATCAGATTAGATTCCCGTCTGACAATGCAACATCAGGTTAATCGATCAATCGAGAAATTCAACACGGCGAGATCCTATCTCTATCCTTTTCTATGCTCTAGAAGTTCTCTCTCGCTGAGGATAAAAATATTAATCTATTTTACGTTTCTTCGCCCAATCATTATATATGGTGCCTTGGTATGGTCGAGTATGGCCAGAACTCACTATAAAAAGTTGGAGGTTGCCCAAAATAGGATCCTGCGGTTAATCACGGGAGCTCCATGGTTCATTAGGAACCAGCAACTGAGAGATGACCTTGGCGTCCCTTCCCTTAAGCAATTTACTATCGACCTTGCAAGAGGAACCCAGGAAAGGATTCAACGAGCTGGCAACCCATTGATCAACAGATTGGCACATCTCGACCCAGACCGACCTCCCCCTTGGTTACCATACGAAGAGCCTTGGCGATGGATGACGGATTAGAAACCTGAATATATACATTTTCCACACATACATCCCACCAGGATAGAGAGACATCAAAATCCCACGCAATCAGCCCACACAGGGCCTCTAGGATGACAAAAGGGCTTAGGAACCAATGGTTTAGCCCTAGAGGGAGACGAGAGAGACCACCGGAGTTAGCTCAAGATCTGAAAACCCTCTCGTGGAACATCTAGCACGCTTGGACCCGGATCGGCGTCCTCCCCTGACCAAGGTCAACAGGATTTCAACCACTACCGAGCCTCTCTGAATTGTCGATATCGGCCTCAACTCCAACGCCAACGGATCCTATCGCATTTCATCACTTTATTTTGTTTTGTGTCTTTGTTCTTTTGATTAAATAAAGTACCTTCACAATACCTTCAACCTGTGGCGACAACTTACACATTTATATGACTTCACTGAAAAAACAGCGGGGATGGTCCCGCACATTGGAAGACAATGGGGTTTAGGGATAACAATCCAACCCTGGAAAGAGACAGATTGACCATAGTAGTAGTTAGACAGTTAGGCTCGGCACTAGGCCCGGCGCTGTTCAGCATCTACGTCGCAGACATTCCCAAGCCGACAGACTGTCGTGTGTTCAACGCCATCTACGCGGACGACACCGCAATAGTGGCCATCTCGAAGAGTCCCGAGATCGCAGCCCAACTGGCTCAGGCACAGTTGGATCGAATCGAGGGATTCTTCAGCACATGCGGTCAATCCGAGGAAAACGCAAGCTATTGCGTTCAGCCGGAGACACCGACCCTCGCCTCAAAAGATAACCGTTCTACGGACGGAAATCGACTGGGGCGAGAAGATCGAATGATCCACGACAGGCAGCTAACTTTCGCCGAGCATCTAGGTAGAGCTAGGAATAGGGCCATCGGTCGACTGCACCAGCTATATCCTATCCTAGGTAACCCCAAACTTAGTCCCAAAACGGGCGCGATGCTGTATAAAACGCACATCCCCCCGATCCCAACCTACGCCAGCCCAGGACGACACGAGGATCCCTGGTTACCGTTGTTTGTTGCATGAGTGCTGGTGGGACGTTTGTTCCGCCAATGATAATTTTTCCCAGAAAAAATATGTCCGACCTTTTAATGAAAGGTGCACCACCAGGCTCCATAGGACGAGCCCATCCGTCTGGTTGGATTCAAGGCTACTTGTTTACTGAATGGTTAACCCACTTTATCAAATATGTTAAGCCTACTGAAGAAAGCCCAGTTCTTCTTATCCTAGATGGGCATAACACGCATACGAAGAATATTAATGTCGTGGATCTAGCAAGAAGTAACCATATCACAATCGTAAGTCTGCCGCCCCACACCTCACATAAGATGCAGCCTCTAGACAAATCGTTCATGTCTCCCTGAAGTTTCATTATAGCGGAAACATTAGACAATGGATGCTCCATAATGATAAGCCACTTAGTCATTATGAGGTAGCTGAACTCTTCGGAAAAACCTATCTAAGGTGCCAGAGTGGTCAAATAGCTGTGAATGGGTTCCATGCTTGTGGACTTTTCCCTTGCAATCGAAATGTTTTCACAGACGTTGACTTCGGGCCGTCAAACATGGAAGAGTTGGATCTTATCACTCTCCGGACCCATAAAGGAAGGAACCGTTCCAAAACAACACCAACCTTGCGGTCTCAAGAAAACCAGCTCAACACACCACGTTCCAAAGACCAAGCCATCCAGAGGTCACACGAGGCACCAGTGACTAGCAACCAGATCCAGCACTCACCATCTGCAATAGATCTAGCACAGGCTGGACCTTCGAATGCGCATAACTTTATGATAGGAGAAATGAATATATCACCAAAGGATATTTTGCCTTTCCCAAAAAATAAGAAAAAAACATCAAACAAAGGACCTAAGCCAGGAAAGTCAGCTGTAATCACATCATCGCCTTACAAAATGAATTTGGAATAAGCTAAAAAGAAACAAGAAGAAAAGGAGGCTGAGAAAAATAAGAAAATGAAAAATAATGAGGAAAAGGGATTGGAGAACGCAAGGGAGATTGGAGAAGAAAAGGAAATAAAAAGAAGATGAAACGGAAGTCAGGTGTTGATGAAATAAAGAAAGAAGGATTGAAAAGAAAACTCCAAAAGTAATGCGAAAACTGTTCTCCGACCTATACTCGTCATCCGAGAGCTCAGAGGAGGGATCGATGGATTCTGGGGAGTCAGATTTAGAGACAAATATTGGAGCTGAAAACCCTGGAGTTAAAGATGCAAACTGCCTTTTTTGTGATGGATTATATTCCAAAGACACAAAAGGTGAATTGTGGGATAAAGATCATTTTTGGAAATTTTCAGCTAATTCCTATGTTAATTAAGGGATTTATAGTAAAAAAACAAAGTGGTAGCCCATAATACCACCTTTTCTAATAGTACAACCTTGAAATACGCATAGTTGAGGCGTTAACTTTAACTTAATATTCAAGAAATGGAAAGTCATCTTTCTCGGCGGATCCGGAAAATAGACGGGTGGGTTCCCTTTTTAAAATTCTATTCTTGCAAATCTGATGTTCGTACATGCATCATCCTAATGAAGGAGAAGGAACTCACGAAAATGTCAACTATATAGCGGTGGTATTAGTTTGATTTATAGCATATCCGAATACCTCGATAATCTAGCATTCCATGAGCGTCCATGAGCTGATACGGAGCACACTTCTCGTTAAGAACCGAATCGCTGACAAAAGCTGCGATTCTACACCGTTTTTAGAGGATTTAATACATGCAGGTATATACGTGAGGAAAAACGGAAAAAAAAGTGTTTTAAATTGATGGGGTGGCGTGTTTGGTTATTTTAAAAAGGGAAAGGAGGCCGTTATAATTTGGTTACATGCAAGATATCTATACGAAATCTGCTTTGCGTCTTAGAACGTCTAGACTTTGAAATTACCGCTGGGTAAAACCTCCTCTTTATGAAGATGATTTATATTAAAGTTTTAGCGAACATATTTCTAGATTAATTCATGGTATTTTGAATTTGAACAATATATCAACATTTGCCTGGCGAATTGATTAAAATAGATATAAAGAGGATTAGTAATAGTAAGGTAAACAAAATCAACAAACTCCTCCTTTATTAAAACTTTTTTCTCATCTGTATAATTTTTTCTAATAGCAACTGTCAATATTATGTTTTCTTTTTTTGCAACTAAGTGTACAAAATTCTGAACAGACCCAAGTGACAATTATTTCTTATTGGCTGAGGCAAAATTACACCGTACAACATTGTTTATACGAGGGAGCGTTTTTATATTCGCGGAATGAGTGAAATCTTGATGTACAGGTCATTCCGGACCTCTCCTCCAATCATGATCCGATTTTGGTATCTCTGGGGGCTGGGCCGGGGATTCTTCGGGTGCCCTTCGTCGTTCGGTCTGCTGGAAAGATTTTCAATCTAACATCGAATCCCTACCTTCGTTGGGTGTGGCTGAGTTCTGTGACGCCGCTTCTCTCGAGAGTGCCGCATGCGGCCTCATCAAGGATATCTCTGACTGTCTTGGGGCGGCGACTTCTTATAAAAAGCCGAGCGACGATAGATGGTTACCCTTCCATCTCAGGCTCCTGCTGTGGGACAGGCGGCGCGCTAAAAACGAGCCCAAAGAACTGGCTTTCCGGCGGACACTGCCATCTCCAATGCGCTGGGCAAGAAACTCAGACAGGCGCTAAAGGAACATAGAGAGCAGAAATGGTGGGGGAGGGTCTCCTCCCTCGCAACTGTCGACGGATCACTGTGGAAGATGGCGAGAGCCCTTAAGCTGAACAAGGACAAACCGGAGGGAATTCGCCCTATGCAGGGCCCCCAAGGCGTCACCTATAGCTCCGGTGAGAAAGCGGAAATCCTTGCGGAGCACCTTCAGTCAATTCACGAGGCTCCATCGGATGATGATTCGGACGACGAGCTCGAGGAACAAATCGAAACCAGCCTCGAGGCCCTTTCAGGCCTCCAGGGCGAGTCACTCGCGCGCACCACCCCCGAGGAGGTCACTTCTTTCATCTCGTCCCTCAAACCGGGAAAGGCTCCGGGTCCTGATGGCATTTCCAACGTTGCCTTGAAAAAATTGCCTCCAAAGGTTGTCGAACGCATTGTGCATATTACCAATGGCATTCTTAGTTTAAATTACTTCCCAAACATCTGGAAGAACGCGGTCGTGGTGTCCATACCTAAGCCTGGAAAGGATCCTCTCTTTCCGCAGAACTATCGACCTATCTCCCTAATTTCAAGCGTTGCGAAGCTGGTAGAGGCAGTTATCTTGACTCGGCTTAAAGAGGAAATCTTCGTCCAGGAAGTTCTCCAGGACGAGCAATTGGGATTTCGAGAGGCTCATTCCACCGAGCACCAGCTTTTCAGGCTTACTGAGGCTATTCGTGACGCTCTTGAGGTGAGAGAGTCTGGGTACAGTGTTTTTGGACATTGCGCGAGCGTTCGACACCGTGTGGCACCGTGGCTTAATTTATAAGATGATCTCCAGGGGAATAAATCCAAATATGGGTGTACAAAATTCTGAACAGACCCAAGTGACAATTATTTCTTATTGGCTGAGGCAAAATTACACCGTACAACATTCCATTTTTTGCCATCAATTGTCAAATATCTTAACATTGTTTATACATAATGACGTTTGAGTGTACATTAGATCTTTTTAGAGCTTTAATTCGCTACTGCAGATTTCACCTGTTATAGGTTGTAATTTAGGCTGGAGCTCTCTCTCTCTCTCTGGAGTTCAGAATCTTGAAAAGAGAAAGACGAAATTCTGAACAGACCCAAATGATAGTTATCTCTTATTGGCTGATAGCAGGACAAAATCGTATTATGCAATATTCTATTTTTGCTGTCAATTGTCAATATTTTTTTAGGAGTGGGAGGTGGTAATTGGAGCTAGCCGAAATACCTCACGTTCTCTCTTCGTTTACCTCCGTACCACTTTGAGCTGAATCCCATTGAACTTGTGTCATGATGTTATATTATAGAACCATTTATAATAATTATAAATGGTTCTATTACATCATGATGAATGATACTGTAGATAGACCTTTCTAAATATTTTATAGGATCTATTATGCCCATTATACGACCAGTTTGCTACTGCAGTGAAGCTAAAGGGGCACAAATTGTAATTCTGCATGACGAAGGATATAGACAAACAGATATCGGACGACGTCTCAGGAGAGGTCAATCTCCAGTATCATTTTGAAAAGGTATCAAGAGACAAGGGCACAAAAAATGCACAACAGTCATTGATAACCGTTTTCTGATACTAAATTTTATACAAAATCGGACATTGACACCCCACGCAGCTCAAAAATGAATGACTAAATATAAGATATGTTAATGTTAGTTGGAGAATCGTTAGACGAAGATTAAAATAAGTAGGTCTAAAATCAAGACGGCCTATGATGAGACTAGTATCCAATTATGAAAGCCAGATGGACGAAATGATGTCTACAACAGAGTTGGAGCACAAACGCTGAAATCTCATTAAAAACTGTTAGTTTTGGAGGTGGTGGCATAACGCTTTGGGGGAGGCATAAGTTGGGATGATTGGTATATCGAAAATATCCCATAATCGCATAACCCTCTAATTGATAAAAGAGTTTCACTGATTGGGTTTTTAGCACCCAGCTAGAGTCAAAACGTTACAGCTTTAAATAGCTCGGATTATGATGTATTTTTGAGGTTATGCCGAAACCCTGACCTGCTGGTTTTTTTTTTACATCGAATTTCGATTTAGCAACCTCAAAAACATTAGAACGTTAGAGCAGAATTACTGAATTTTGTAAAATTGGTTAAAACTAAATATAAGTCATATCTAATTGACGAAACTGCAAAGCCAAAGACATAAGTTCTTCTGTTACTTTCATATCATCTTCAGCTGAATCCCATTGAGGTTATGTGATGATGAATATCCGATTGAATTAAAGCCATATACTATTTCAATTGTTTTTCCACAAATAAATGCAATTCTATCTATTTTACTAAATGTTTGTGGACAGAAAGGCTAGAGGTATGTTTGTGACAAACAAAAACGATCAAAACAATAATGAGCTCGTTATGTCACGCGATTTGGTGACGTAATATGATCATTATATACTGAAAAGAAAAAAATACCGTTATTGGTGATATATTTTACGCCAACATTGCCGACCACATAACAGCATTAGTATTAGTGCCTCCTACCAGCTCTGACGTCAGCACTTTGATAGAATGATAAATAGAGCAGCAGAACAGATCCAACACCAGTAGTGCCACCCACTACACCAGCATCACTGGGGGCATCGAGAAGATGATCCTTCATCCCAGTCACACATCATCCTATTCCAGAAGAGTTTGAATTTGAGGTTATAAAAGGCTCAAGGACACAACGTTGAGCCTCAGAAGGGAGAAGAATGTTGTAAATCTCGATTCCTTCTATTATGAAATTTGACTAACCAAATGTGTTGACGTATTTTATTGATATCAATATATCTTGATATCAGATTTTTTTAATTTATTTGGATAAGCCCTGACATCTCAAAATGTCAAAATTGAGGATAAACTTCATTTTAGATCTCTTTGTTTTTCGTTGGCGATTTCAAGCAGCGTGGGTTGTTAGAGTCTTTTGCCTAAGGGACTTTAAAATGTAGATATCATTAGCTGTGTAATATACATTTTGTTGTATTTCTGAAAAACGTGCTTCCACGGTTTTAATTCGGTTTTTGAACGAATTCACTCGGGTCATTCGACCAAATCTACATCAATTCGATTTTTACAATGTAAACAGGGTTCTGGCAAAGTAATGGATGAAGCATAAATTAATTTCTTCACAGCAAAAAAATCATCGATACCTTTTTTAAAATGACGTATGTCACTTTTTGACACTTTCGCCACGGCTTCTCAACAATCGTTTCGTATTACGTCACAAGTATATCAATTGAATATACAGAGTGAGCAAATTTCGATGTTTTAATAGGGGATCTCGGTAACTATAAGAGGTATCAAAAAACGGACCACGCATCCTCGATCTGTTTTTTCGAGAACAGGATGATGGTGCAAACCAAATTTGGCTATCGGCTTTCGGTTTCGAGTTATCCCTGAAAATTCGATTTTTCCCATTTTCGTTTTATCACGATATCTCGGCTATTTATGAAAATTGACAAAAATGACTTTTACGTTCTTCAGGCACTTTTTTGATTAGAATGCGATGGCGTTAGAGAATTTTTGAAAAAAATTTCGAAATTCGAGGTAGGACATAAAGTTGTATTTTTTTATATGGAACATATAGTTGGCAATGATATCATTAAAAAGAGGATTTTTTGGCCATTTCAATGATATATATCATGTGGGGTCTCTTCGTTCGTTTTCACTGTATTATAGCAAAAAATTAACATTTTCCATTGATTTTCATCATTTCATTGTTTTTTGTTAGTAGGCGTGTGTCATTCAACATATATGAATCTGTCAGTAGGTCTATAAATAGAGTATCAATAGTTTAAGGGTCATATTTATAGTCCGTGCTTGAGGTTGTGTCGATGCTTGACCACGCGATTTTGACAGATTTGTAATGACATTTACGTCAAAATCGCGTGCTCAAGCATCGACACAACCTCAAGCACGGACTATAAATATGACCCTAAGTAAATTATTTGATTGTTGCTTCACCTTAAAATTATAAATTTGCGATGGCTTATGAAAATTACGAAAAGTATGATATGTTGGAATGCTTTATTCACAATAATAATAATGCTGAAGCTGCATGTGAAACCCATTTTAATCGTTACTCGGAAAGAAGGCAATCCAGTTCGTTAATGTTATTATGAGTTTGTTTGTAGAACCGGTCTTTAAGATGTCCTCAGAAAAAGAAATCTTGGGGTGACAAATCCGGCGAACGTGGTGGCCACCTTACTGATCCACCCGTGCCTATCCAGTTGTCTCCAAAATTTTCAGTCAGCAATCCTGAGACTATTCCAGTGTTATGGGGCGGTGCGCCGTCTTGCTGGAAAAATACATTTCTTATCTCGTTCAAAGGCAGTTCTTCCAAAAATTCTTCTACTGCATGTTGGTTTATGACGTTATAATACCGTTGACCATTTAATTTTTCTTGCTAAATTTGGTATACCAGAATACGATTGTCAAATAGGGCACACCAAACACTAAAGCCGAATTGACCCTGATTTTGAACATCGACGGCACGGTAGGGGTTAACATCAGACCACCAATGTTCATTGTGTCGGTTAAAAATTCCGGCACTGCTAATGTAGACTTCATCCGTGCAAATAATTTTTCTAAAAAATGATGGATCCTTCTGAATTTGTTGAAGATGCCAATTGCAGAATTCTAAGCATCGTTCAGGATCAGTCAATAGGAGCTGCTGTTGTTTCCTCACTTCGTATGGCCTAAACTTATGTTTCTTCAAAACTGATAAAGCACGTCGTCGTGATATACCCAATTCCACTTCAATTTGACGGCTTGCGATTGAAGGATTTGCCACTGCCATTCCGATAATATTGACCGTAACTTCCTCAGTTACTTCCTTATTATAATTCTTCGATCTTGATTTGTTGAAAGTTCAAAAATTAATGAGATTATCTTTCAGTCTTCCAAAAATAGATTTATTAGGTTGCCTTCTTTCCAGGTAACGATTAAAATATGTTTCACATGCAGCTTCAGCATTATTATTATTGAGAATAAAACATACGAGAGACAAAGGATTGAAATTCTGGTAATACTGCGAAATAAACCACAATCAGAAATGGACTTTTACCAAAACACTATATTGAGTAAAATATTAGAACAATAATTATACAAGAATAAGTTCTCGTGGTCATCTGTGGTCACTGTGTAGTATTACTTGTGTCTAATGTCTACGTAGTCTGTTCACCGCCCGTGTCTAATGTCACGTTTAGTCGGTAATACAGGAATCATATTAATAATATATTTAAACAATCCACAACAGGTATTACAATTAGATGCAACAAGACTTGCATGGTAGCAATACAGCTTAGGAAGAACGTCCACCATTACATCCACCACACAACGTGCAAATTTACAAATACGTCAAAAAAGTGACATATACCATCTCGATGACGTCATATGTTTGACAATGGTGCTGTTGGTAGTTTAATAATTTTCTGATTCGTTTAAGTTTAATAAAAGTGTCGTTTTAAGCTAGACAGAAAGCAGTAAATTGACAGCTGGCGTCATTGACGTTGACATAATTGACATTTTTCTAAATAAAACTAGGTTTACTATTGCACGGGGGGGGGGGGGGTGGCGTTTCCGCATTAATTATTGATTGATTTATATCAGTAAACAAACATATTTAAATATATTATTTTAATTCTACGCTTGGACATAAATATGTTTACAACGACTTACCCTATCTTCGAAATACGTCACTGAACTCGGTAACATGGAATAATCCTGAATAACCGATGCATCGCTTGCTGGAAATTGCGAAATATCTTCCCATTCGCACATTGTTCTCTGCTTTATAAGTACATCTTACGCTTGTCTAAACACTTCTAAGTCGCAAATTAAATATAGAACAGATATGGATCGAGATACATGATATATCTGTGTCAGGCTTAATTTACTTCTGTATCGAATATCCTGCAACGTCGATTTTGACCTAATAAATAATAGTATATCTAGTAGTAATAATTAAATACAGAAATCTTTCTGCTTGCCTTAAAACTTACCTAAATTAAAGCTTTAGCTTATGTCTAGTTAGAAACTGTAATATAGAAAGCGGTGAGAATAGTGTGCGCTTTAATTTACAACTGCGATGTGTAATACTATTAGTTTGTGTATCTTTCGGCTTTGAGATAAACCGTGTGTTCGCCTTCTCAAGACACTATCGTGTCGTCTGCCTGTTTGTTATCTTTGCTGTTATTATTAAGTAGATAATGTATTTCGGTATTATATTGCGTGTACGTGTTAGTTTAGTCGTCTAATACTCAGGCAAAACTTACATATTACAACGACATGCATACAAAGTTTATTTCTAATTTCTAATGAATTAAACGCATATTAGATTTAATTAAAACATTCCTTCTTGCAAGGATATAGTTTAGTTTTATGATTATCATAAAACCTTATGCTGGTGAATATTCTTAAGATGCTACGCAACTTTACTCCGACTAAAGAAAACAACCTTTAAAAATAAAATTTTATGTCGTGGATGCTAAAACCTAGCTAACATCGTATACTGTAAGATAATATTTTTACGGCATCTTGGACACTAAAATTTCATAATTTATTTCTCTTCTGAAAGTATCTACTTATAGTACTTTGGAGAACACGAATGATCTTCTACATCCTCTTGACTGATATTAACATGATGGCAATTTTCTTTCCTATTGTTATGTACTAGGTATGGCTTTTTGTAATCATTAATCATCAATGTATGTAGAAATTACAAAAAAAAATGTACAAACCATGTGCGCGAAGTTCATTTTCAACATCCGCGATCATGCTGCAAAGATCGTCTTCCCGCACTAGGTATGTGAATAAAGGTTGCCGTACATTAGGAAAACGAGGAACGAGGAAAAATTTATTTGTTTAGTAAGCGTTCATCTTCTTTTCTCCTCTTCAAACTGTCAAAAGCAATAAAAGAGGTTAAGTATTATGGATGGACTATACTTTTTGTATATCAAGCGTTAATTAATTCAGAGAGTTGCCCAACTCTTTCGGAATTTCAAATTTATAAATGGATTTTGTAGTTTCTTAACATTATTTTGTAGTTTTAGAAAACGATATTAAAAATTATTCGAAAAAGAAATGAGTGGAAACAAGAAGAAAACGAGGAAATCAATTTTTCAATTTTTAATTTCGAAAATCAAAATTAAAAAAAATTGATTTGAGTGACTGTTTTGCTGACTCATTTTTAATATTATTTTGCAATAGTCTAGAACAGCTTTTGCAATTTAAGTTTTGGAGGTAAGGCTTAATTAATTTGGTTTTTCACAATTATTTTAGGGCGTTGCATTCTTTTTCGGAATTCAAAATTAATGAATGCACTTTTTAGTTGTTTAACATTCCAGATCAATGTAAAACAAACCTAGAAATTTTTTTTCTCAATTATTTTTCGAAATAATAATTTCGAGGAGCTCCTTTTTTCGAAATTATAAAAAAAAAAAAAAATCGATTTGCTCTTTTTGGGTGATTAGTTTTTAATATTATTTTGGACACTCTAGAGCAGCTATTCCAATTTCAATTTTGGAAAAGTTAAGGGTTAATTAATTCGATCTTTCTCAATTATTTCAGAGTACCACCTTCCCTGCCGCTAATTTCGTAAATCAAAATTAAAAAAATTGATTTGATTGACTTTTTTGCTGACTAATTTTTGATATTATTTTGGAATAGTCTGGAAAAGCTTTTGCAATTTCAGTTTTGCAAAAGATACGAGTTAACGAATTCGATCTTTCTCAATTATTTTAGAGTGCCACCCCCGTTTTTTCGAAGTTCAAAATTAATTAATGGATTTTGTCGTTTTTTTTTTCCTACCTGTTTTTAATATTATTTTGCAACACTCTGGATTAATGTAGAATAAACTTCAAACAAAATAAAACAGCTTTCAGAATTGCAGTTTTGGAAAGAGGTAAGGCTTAATTAATTTGGTTTTTCACAATTATTTTAGGGCGTTGCATCCTTTTTCGGAATTCAAAATTAATGAATGCCCTTTTTAGTTTTCTAAGATTATTCTGTAACACTCCAGATTAATGTAAAACAAGCCTAGAAATCTTTTTTCGAAATTATAAAATAATAAAAAAAATCGATTTGCTCTTTCTGGGTGATTAGTTTTTAATATTATTTTGGACACTCTAGAGCAGCTATTACAATTTCAATTTTAGAAAAGTTAAGGGTTAATTAATACGATCTTTCTCAATTATTTCAGAGTGACACCTTCCCTGCCCCTAATTTCGAAAATCAAAATTAAAAAAATTGATTTGATTGACTTTTTTGCTGACTAATTTTTGATATTATTTTGGAATAGTCTGGAAAAGCTTTTGCAATTTCAGTTTTGCAAAAGATACGAGTTAACGAATTCGATCTTTCTCAATTATTTTAGAGTGCCACCCCCCTTTTTTCGAAGTTTAAAATTAATAAATGGATGTTGTCGTTTTTTTTTCCTACTTGTTTTTAATATTATTTTGCAACACTTTGGAATAATGTAGAATAAACTTGAAACAAAATAAAACAGCTTTCAGAATTTCAGCTTTGGAAGGAGGTAAGGCTTAATTAATTTTAATTTTTTTAACATTATTCTGTACCTAACACTCCAGATCAATGTAAAACAAACCTAGAAATCTTTTTTCTCAGTTATTTTTCGAAAAAGACCACTCAAAAATAATTTGAAAACTAATTTGTTAAACAAGAATTTCGAAGAGCTCCCTTTTTCGAAATTATAAAATAATCGATTTGCTCTTTTTGGGTGATTAGTTTTTAATATTATTTTGGACACTCTAGAGCAGCTATTACAATTTCAATTTTGGAAAAGTTAAGGGTTAATTAAATGGATCTTTCTTAATTATTTCAGAGTGCCACCATCCCTGCCCCTAATTTCAAAAATCAAAATGAAAAAAATTGATTTGATTGACTTTTTTGCTGACTAAATTTTGATATTATTTTGGAATAGTCTGGAAAAGCTTTTTCAATTTCAGTTTTGCAAAAGATACGTGTTAACGAATTCGATCTTTCTCAATTATTTTAGAGTGCCACCCCCGTTTTTTCGAAGTCCCAAATTAATTAATGGATTTTGTCGTTTTTTTTATCCTACTTGTTTTTAATATTATTTTGCAACACTCTGGATTAATGTAGAATAAACTTGAAACAAAATAAAACAGCTTTCAGAATTTCAGTTTTGAAAAGAGGTAAGGCTTAATTAATTTGGTTTTTCACAATTATTTTAGGGCGTTGCATCCTTTTTCGGAATTCAAAATTAATGAATGCCCTTTTTAGTTTTCTAAGATTATTCTGTAACACTCCAGATTAATGTAAAACAAGCCTAGAAATCTTTTTTCGAAATTATAAAATAATAAAAAAAATCGATTTGCTCTTTTTTGGGTGATTAGTTTTTAATATTATTTTGGACACTCTAGAGCAGCTATTACAATTTCAATTTTGGAAAAGTTAAGGGTTAATTAATTCGATCTTTCTCAATTATTTCAGAGTGCCACCTTCCCTGCCCCTAATTTCGAAAATCAAAATTAAAAAAATTGATTTGATTGACTTTTTTTGCTAACTAATTTTTGATATTATTTTGAAATAGTCTGGAAAAGCTTTTGCAATTTCAGTTTTGCAAAAGATACGAGTTAACGAATTCGATCTTTCTCAATTATTTTAGAGTGCCACCCCCGTTTTTTCGAAGTTCAAAATTAATTAATGGATTTTGTCGTTTTTTTTTCCTACTTGTTTTTAATATTATTTTGCAACACTCTGGAATAATGTAGAATAAACTTGAAACAAAATAAAACAGCTTTCAGAATTTCAGTTTTGGAAAGAGGTAAGGCTTAATTAATTTGGTTTTTCACAATTATTTTAGGGCGTTGCATCCTTTTTCGGAATTCAAAATTAATGAATTCACTTTTTAGTTTTTGAAGATTATTCTGTAACACTCCAGATTAATGTAAAACAAGCCTAGAAATCTTTTTTCGAAATTATAAAATAATAAAAAAAATCGATTTGCTCTTTTTGGGTGATTAGTTTTTAATATTATTTTGGACACTCTAGAGCAGCTATTACAATTTCAATTTTGGAAAAGTTAAGGGTTAATTAATTCGATCTTTCTCAATTATTTCAGAGTGCCACCTTCCCTGCCCCTAATTTCGAAAATCCCCCTTTTTTCGAAGTTTAAAAGTAATAAATGTTGTCGTTTTTTTCCTACTTGTTTTTAATAATAAACTTGACACAAAATAAAACAGCTTTCAGAAGTTTTGGAAGGAGATAAGGCTTAATTAATTTGGATTTTCGCAATTATTTTATGATGGATCCTTTATCGGAATTCAAAATTAATGAATTGATTTTTTAGTTTTTTTACATTATTTTGTAATACTCCTGAACAATTTAAAACAAATCTAAAATACCTAATCTTGTTTTTTAATTATCTCAGAGTGTTCAAAATAATATTCAAAACTATTCGAAAAAGACTAGTTCAAAAAAAACGAGAAAATCAATTTATTTATTTATCAGTTTATTTTCAAAAGTCCCCTCTTTCAAAATTCAAAATGAAAAAAAAAATATTTTTCTTCTTTTGTTTATTAATTTCTTTTTTGTTTATTAATATTTAAAAAAAATTTTTGGACACTCTAAAGCAGCTATTACAATTTAAATTTGGGAAAATGTCACTCTCGCCCCCTTCTGTGTTTCAAAAGTCAAAATCATAAAATGGATTTCTTCGTTTTCTCGACTTGTTTTGATTACCTAGTATTTTGCAGCACTCTGGAACAGTATGGAACAAGCCTAGGACCATCTAAAACACGTTTTAGAATTTCGGACTATTACACCTTGGTGTTGGTTAACTAATTTTATTTTTCTCAGTCCCCCTCTCCCACATATATGACTTTTCTCAATTAATTCAGGATGTCACCTCCCCTCCCTCTTTTTTTGGAATTCAAAATTTTTAAATTAATTTTATAGTTGCTTTACATTAATTGGAAACACTGGAACAATGCAAAACAGATCTAGAATAATCTAAAATAGCTTTCAGAATTTTAAATTTAGAAAATGTGCTGGAAAATAATGTTAAAGCTATTCGAAAAAGTCTAGTCGAATTTTTGAGATTATTTTAGAACACTATTGAGCATCTTTCACAATTATTTCAGAGTTTTCTTTCGAAATTCAAAATTAATAAACCTTTTTTCAACTTTTCTATAATATTATTTTGCAACAGTTTGGAATAATTTAGAAGAATCTTAGAACAACGTAAAATAATTTTCAGAATTTCGAATTCAGAAAAGGTGGAGTGGTGGAGTTTAACTAACACACACACAAACAACACTTCGGGTAGAAAACTAGTTCAACAGAGTTGACTGCAGTCTCAATTCCAGAGAATCGTTTAAAACATTATCAGCAAACACCTAAACATTACCGTTGGGATTATTTTTTGAAACTCGTTTAGTCGCTCTGTACACAGTTCTATTAATAGGTAATATAAATTATTATCCTTTCTTCTTTAAGACAAAGCATAAACGAGAGTTTGTGGAATTAATTCCTTTCTGTTAAGCAATCTTTTATCTGACAAAATAATCTCGTTATATTGTTTTCTGATATTACACTACTAGCTCTTGTGACACCCTCTGGTTTGTGATTTACCAAATTGAGAAATAATTATGTTAGTGTCAAGAACGGGTCGATAACCGCAGTGGTTAGACGGCTGACTATCGTTCTGGCAGAATTTTCCGATTTTTGGACTTGTTTTCAATATTATTTTGTGCAATAGTCTGGAACAATTGAAGAAGGAACTCAGAACAGCGTAAAACAGCTTCCAGAATTTCAGTTCTGGAAAAGGTGGAGGTTGACTAATTTCATAATAATTGAGTCAGTGCTAATTATCGAGTTGTTGATGCTAATTGCTGAAAATTGTTGTCTGCAAAGAAAACATTAATCTGGTCCATGACATGGTTCGCTTAACCACTGCGGTGGTTAGGCGGTTGACTATCGTTGTGGCAGGACGATAGGAGTCGGGTTTCGATTCTCTGGAGGGACGGTGACATTTTTTCAGAGGGTTGAAATGCGGATCGACTTACCATTCGCTATTGGGAACAAAGCAATTAACAGCACAGCATTATAAAAGGCGATATGATGCTGTCACAAACCCATTTGAACATAATTTTACACACACAATACTATACGGCGAGAGTTGCAGTAATAGCAACTAAGCACCCACCACATAGGTATAAAAAAAAGGAAAAAAATGATTTTCTGATTTTTTGACTTGTTTTCAATATTATTTTGCAATAGTCTGGAACAATTGAAGAAGGAACTTAGAACAACGTAAAACAGCTTCCAGAACTTACTTAACTAACTTGATTTTTCTCAATTAATTCAGGGTGTCCTTTTTCCGGAATTCAAAATTTATAAATGTATCTTCTAGTTTCTTAACATTAACATTTATTTATTGGAACGCTCGAACAATGTAAAATAAATCTAGAATAATCTAAAACAGTTTTCAGAATTTCAAATTTAGAAAATGTGTTGGTGAAAATAATATTAAAAGCTTTTCGAAAAAGACTAGCCGAAAAAACAATGAGACCATCTATATTTTAATTTTTAATTTCGAAAATCAAAATTACAAAAAAAATCATTTTCCCTTTTTTGCTGACCAATTTTTAATATTATTTGGGGACAGTCTGGAATAGCTTTCACAATTTCAGTTTTGGAAAAGATAGGTACGACTTAAATAGAACAAGTCTAGAACAATCTAAAACAGTTTCTAAAATTTAGAATTTATAAAACGTGGTGTGGTGTTAACTAAGCAATACACAACACCTCGGTTGCGGCAAACTAATTCTAGACTCATTTCCCTATCTGGCAAGGTCAGTACTTCATCGAGCTGCTAATTTTGACAGTATTTGGAAAGATGGAACTAAACGCATTAAATAACATTGATATAATGTGGTTGATAAGACTCATTTAACTTTGTGAACAGTTTACCATTGTAGTGATTTTTAAACTTGACAGAGAGATATGTGAACAAGATGTTGATCTGGTCCAAGACGTTATCTTGAGAAATAGACGATCACGGTGAAATTTATAGCTCAAACTTGTGGCTTTTCAATAGGTAGCCAAGTAGACACCATTTTATATAAAGAATTAGGTTTTAAAGAGGTGGCATCACGATGGGTACCGATAATAATGACGGCATAGCAAGATCGACTTCGGAGATGAATTTGGCCGTCATTAAACGTGATCCTGAACACTCCCTAGCAAGATTCGTTAATGTGGATGAAACCTGGATTCAAAATTACGATCCTGAATCAAATCAAAAGGACGAGCATGGAATGGAGGCAGCACAAGGGTTCACCACTCCCCTCGAAAGCTTCGTGCAACAGCATCGGTGGGGAAGATCATGGTCACAGTTTTTTGGGATGCCGAAGGAATTATCGGTACGATGAGACATTGATGATAGAGGTGAAGCCGAAGTCAAAAAACACTTTTGTGGAAGGCGTTAAAGCTCTTTATCATCGTTATATGAAGTGTGTCGATGATGGAATGCTGCTTGCATATATCTTACAAACTAACTATTAAAAAATGGCAAGCACGAAAGGTAGATAAAAAAATCGTCGAGGAAGCAAAGAAAAAACTAAAGCAAGGTTTTCGTGAACGATTAGGGCTTATTGTAGATAAACCCAAGCAAAACTATGGTAGTTCAAATGTCATCCTGCAAACTCTGTCTTGCAGCTATGAGCTTGATGTGCAGAAATTTCAGAAGTACACTATAGAAACCGCAAAGGAACATGTCGAAATGTACCCATGGTTTTTCATGCCAATTACTGTGCACAAAATTCTGATTCATGGCTATCAAATCGTTAACTCCTTGATGCTTCCGATTAGCCAGATGACAGAAGAAGAGTCTTGCAATAAGGATATTAAAAAATTCTGAGAACATTTTTCAAGGAAATGCGACCGAGCTAAAAACATTGAAGACGTTTTTCGCAGGCTATTAATAACTTCGGATCCAGTTATCTCTAATTTGCGAAAAGTGCCTAAGAAAAAATTGCATTCATTGTCTCCTGATGCGATAGCCTTACTAGATCCACTCTCTGTTGAAGAAGTCAATACACACTTTGTATTATGCTGTGAATTAAATAAAATTAAAAATTACTTTGGAATAAAGTTTTGTATATCATCAAACATTTTTATTTAACTCTCCAGATCCAAATTTTCCGAAAAAATAAAAATTGAAGTGAATTTGATTAATTTCAATAAAAAATTTTGTTTTATGAAGCTTTTTGAAGCAGCATTTTTTTTTCAAAATTCAATATCGGATTCTTAATCAGCGATCCAAAAAATCCCTATTTTGACTAGCTTTTTGGAGTTTTCCTCCGCTGTGTCTCAATAGTATTCTATAATATACTCTAAAAATGACTTAGAATTTTTTTTTAAATTTTTGGATGTTTTGTTTTTGGAGAGGTGGGTGTGGTTATACATCAAAACCAGTATGCCATACAAAGAAAACACAATTTTTTTTGAAAGTTTTTTTCACATTATTTGCGATGAAATTTCATAAAACAATTATTCATCTACGTTGGATGTGGAACATGCCCATTTGGATCTGTGGACCTCGGCCCTGGCAGAGCAGACATGATATCTTCTGCAGGTACTCCTTATTCCTTATAGGCATGTGTTCCGCTTTGGAGTACCTTATTTCTTGAGGTACATTTATCTTAAAAGGATTAATTTTTAGGGTGGATTTTCGCCCTCGTTGTTTCCTAATAGGAATGCCGATGAGACCTCTAGCAAAAGCTCGTCGAAATTCCTTCAGAGATAATTTTTTACCTTCTCTAAGGTGAGAGTAGATTACGAATGCGTTTACTATTGTAGTATCCAATATGTGAAAAAAAATCTGATGCCACCATTTCCTTGACTTTCGATCAATGGCATAAATGGTCTTCAGCATGTCAGCTTTCTCGACATAGCCCATATGCGCATTATAGTCTTTCACTAATTGCGGACAGTCTATAGCTTTGATGGATCCGTCCTTTTCTTTTCTATTCACCGTTAACACTTGAGTAGGATCGTGGAAATTTGAAAGGAAGTGGATACCTTTGCGGCCGTTCCATTTTACGGCTATAGTGCCTGTTCGAGTAGATTGCCACGCCTCAGATCTTTGTCAATAGAAAAATCTTTCGAAAAATTAATTCTGTTTGCCTTAGTAGTTTCACAGGCTTTAATTTTGTTTTGTTGCAAATAGATCATTAAATTTACAGAGCTAAAGTAATTGTTAAAATAGACGGTATAATTTTTTCCAGTAAATTCTGATGTCACCTTTTTAATAACTTTTGAACCCAGGCTCATCTCTCTGATATTGCTTTGTTTGCCTTCATAAATTTGGAACTGCATGATTCATCCGAAAGAATCAGCTCGAACCCACAATTTATATCCTCGCTTCGTTGGTTTATCAAGCGTGTATTGCTTTAGGCAACTTCTACCCTTGAACGGTATCATTGATTCGTCTACCGTTTGAAATTCAGAAAGTGCATAGCAATTTTTATATGTTTCTGAATTTAATGTTTGAAGAAGCGGTCTAACTTTGTATAACTTATCAAACTCGACAGAATCACGTTGTGGCATAGCGTCATTGTCATTGACATGCAAGTTGGAAAGAAACCAGCCGATTTACCGACATCGCTGATGACATATATTGATCTCACACATCTAATGATGAAGACCAGTATTCTCGATAACATGGAAGTTTTTTTATTCTTATCTAGAGATTTATTTAGAGGAAAGTCCTCATTTCCTCACTATTAGTCGGATTACCAAGTACTGCACCACCCATATTTTGTGTACTACAGTAACGTGCCATCGAAAAAAAAAACATAATTGGTGTAGGCTATGTAAATGTTTTTGATCGCTGCTTTAGCCACTACCACATAGAGACATTTATTATGTGGCATTTTATAGTAACCAAAGTTTATAACCTCAAATTAAATGTCAAGGAATAAATGTCATTATGTGAAAGTGGCTAAAGTAACAATCCATTCACGTAGCCTACTCTAATTGTGATTTTTTTCGATGTGTCTATATAAGTTAGTTTGAAATACAAGTCTATCAATCAAATCTGTTGGAAATAGTGACATAAATATATCTAAAGGTTCGTCAACGTCTTTTATTTTCGGACCAGAGAATTGATCAAAATTGTCATTTTTCAAAACATAGTATCCACATGTTTTGAAAAATGACAATCACCCCAATGAACTCCTTGTCTATAAAGTCGCACGGCAAGTGGAGTATCATCATCGCTGTCAATTTTTGGGGACGCAGGTCTATGATTATAGTTACCTGGCATGTCTGCTGCTCGTCCTTTCTGTCACTGAGTTGACCCTTTAGTATCATCACTTGTTGGCACTAAGTAGTTATTTGCATCATTTGCAAGGACATACTTATATCGTTGTTGCTCTCATTATCATCTTCTTCGACGTCCTCGGATTCAGGATCGGAGGGTATTTCTGCCATCATTTCATGTAATTTCACATTTAAACGTGGCATTCAGTAATATCCAGTATGCTAGATGGGTCAAAATTATTTATAGGTATAGTGGGGTTTGTATAACCATTATGCTGCAAAGGGTTAAATTTTCTCTTACGATTCCTATTACGAGTGTAATGTTATCTTTGTAACATAGGTAAACAGTTCCCGACACATTTTTGGCCGTCTAGAAATTCAATACCTCCCACTGTGCGACGCTGGAAAATTAAAAATTCCACCTTTCCAAGTCGTTTCATTCTATATCACACACTTTTATGTTTTTTCGTGAAGGTAAACAATAAAAGAAATTGTTTTTTAAGAAACATAACGTATATTACACACATTTTAATACTGATACATTAGATTTACATTTAGACTTAAATTCTATATAAAAAAATTAAAAATAAATAAATTAAGAATAAATAAGTAGGTACATCGTTTGTATATACAAAGTGGAAATTTATTTTATGTACATGCAGCGTGTTTGATTTATTTTAATCATAATAATCTGACATCAACACACAGATTTATATCAATTAAATTTTAACACCATATTTTGATTTACATAACCTATAAACTATATATTTACAATAGTTTAGAAACGTCCCTAAATATAATACTAAGTTTACCCACCAATAATAATTTAATAAACAATTAAATCCCTTATTTCTTTAAGGTGGTAATACTTCAATATTTATTTACAAGAATAAATTAATTGATTTTCATTCAGAACGAAGTGAATCTCCGCTCACAAGCGGAAGAAACAAACTCTTGCATGTCCGCTAACTTGATTTGACATTGACAAGCTAGACGTTTCGTTTTTGTTTTTCGCCTCTCACTTCGAAAGCTAGGGCGCGAAAAAACTTGACAATCGAATCGTACACTTCGCTAACGCCTGCTGTTTTTATTTAGGTAATTAGCGAAGTTTGATTAAAACTCGAAACTCGTTATTGTTGCACGATTGTGGAAGGAGGTTGAACGATCATCGCGGCCTTCCCCGGAAAGTTTCACAATTACAATACGGCAGTCTTTTTTTTCGAGTTACCCGTACGAACGAGGAAAGTATATAATTCGTTTTTGTATTTTGTAATTTCTTTTTCGCGAAAATTCGATTTCGTTAATTAACTATCTTCCTAGTAGGTAATAAATTTTTTCGCGTTCGAGGGATTGTTTTTCTTAAAAATGAGTTTTTTCCCCCCGAAATAAATTTAAAACAGATATTTTTTTGGGTTGGTCGCAATTCAAATTCACATTTTGTGCAGCAATGAAACTTTTTCGCTTGCCTCAATCTATCTGATTTGCTTTTTTTTTTAAAAAATACAATTCCGCTCTTTTATGATTATTACCGACATTCTGTATCAAATCCGGATGTACAAACAAACTTAAAAAAAAACACACAGTTAAAACGTGTTTACTTAAAAGTACATAGCATACAGTTTGCTTTCGTATATACTAGATTTAACATTTCGACCCCCTCTAGAGGCAGGATATTAAACGAAATCTGTATATATATATATAAAAAAAAAACAAGCGGTTTTATCACCGAGTTACCGTTAGAAACGGTTTTTATTACAACCTTTCCGTTTTCATCGCTAGTGAAAGATACCGGAGCGTAAATTCAATATCCATAACCAGCGTTTCTTCCGGAGGCGTCGTTAAGCGAAATGTGCTTTGTTTTAGAGCAAATGAGCGGCCGGTACAAATTAAAATTGTATACTTATAGGAAGGTACTCCTTTCTCATTATTCCTTTAACGGAGCTGTACTAAACCTGAATGGCCTATACTTTAGAGTTATTTGAAGATATTAAATCTTAATAGTGGTATCTTCTCCAACATAATATAAACTTTCCTTCTTTTCCTGATTAATAACAGTACAAGATTTAACACATGATTCCACATTTTCATGCGGCCGTAAAAGGAATAATGAAGAACGACCAGATGCTCTCCTTTCGACGGAAGCGTAGCCGTTTTTCCGACGAAATTAGGTCGATTCTATTCCGTGTTTCGTAGGAGGAACGCCTTTTTAAATCAGCGGCAATATACGGTGTTGTGTAGGAGGAAGAGGTACAACCGGGATCTAATTCGTTTACTACTCGTTGAATGAAATTGAATCGAAATTAAATGAAATTAAAAAAAAAATCCTCCTTTTTTAAAGGTGCTTCTAATTTCTCTATTAAATCTGAAAAAAAAACAATTTGACAGCTGTCAGATGTGTTTTGACAGAATTATTACAATTCGACAGCTGCCCAAAATACAATGACATTTACAAAATATTAAAATAGGAAATAATAATGTCATTCGATGGTTATAAATATGTTGATGCTTACACTTGATAGCAAGTTTATAATCTTCCAGTTACTAGAAATATGTTAAAATTGTAAAAAGTTGACAGCTTTGACAGCTATTACCACCGAATCTGAAAAAAAATGCAGTTTTAACAATATGACAGCTGTCAAAAGTTTCTTTTGAGGTTGCAACACTGAAAATTGTATAAAAATAACTGATTTTACAATTTTACAGCCAGAAAATGTAATTTGACAGTTACTATTTGCAAATTTGAAAAAACATATTATTTTTACAATTGGAAACTTAGAAATATTTTGTTACTGGCGGCAAATGTTAAAATGTGAGACAAAAACAAGTTTACAATTTGACAGATATTCAAACTTAAAAAAAAACTGAGTCAGATATATTTTGACAACTAGAAATGTCATCAAACATAAATAAGCACATAGTTCTTATAATTTGGCAGCTGCTAACACTCAAACTTGTAAACAAATAACTAATTTTACCATTTTCAGAATTTGGCAGCTGACAGAATTATTTTGACGGCTAGAACTGTCAAATTTGAAGAAAACTCAATCTTTACAAAATGGCAACTCTTAGAAATGTTTTGATTGACAACTGATTTTACAATATGACTGCGAGATGTAAGTTGACTGACAAAACTGATGAAAACTGATTAAAAATTTTTCACAAGTTGACAGCTGTCAGAATGTCTTTATGATCATGAGAAATAAAATTGTAAAACAAATACATAACTGATTTTGAGAGCTGGATTAATTGTCAAATTCAAATACATCCTATATATTTTGACGACTGTGACTGTCAAAGCTGTCAAAAATTATTGTTTTAAAAATTTTGCGGTCGTTAATATTATCATGAGATGTAATTTAACAGAGCTTACTGTCAAATCGGAAGAAAAAATGCAATTTTTCACAATTTGACAGTTGTCACAATTATTTTGTCAGCTAGAACTGTCAAATTTGAAAAAAACTCACTTTTTACGACATGGCAACTACTAGAAATGTTTTCACTGACAACTGATTTCACAATATGACAGCGAGATGTAAGTTGACTGACAAGTCTGATGGAAAATGCAATTTTCAGTTTGCCAGCTGTCAACATTTTTTCATGGTTACAACACGGGAACTTTTAGAAATGTTTTGACAACTGATAAAAATATTTTAATGATTATAAATCATACGTTTCTACAAATTGGCGGGGGTTGGATGATTATGTAACTGAAAATCGTAAAAAAACTTGAATTAAAATTTTGCTGTCGTATATATTTTGACGGCTACAACTGTCAAATTTGTTCAAAATTGTTGTTTTAATAAGTTTGCAGCCGTCAATATTATCATGAGATGTAATTTAACAGATATTACTGTCAAATCGAAAGAAAAAAAATGAAAATTTTTCACAATTTGACAGCTGTCAGATTTGTTTTATGGTTACGTCAAATAAAATTGTAGATAGAAATTAGAGAAAAATTTCTCAATTTACATGGTGATTATATCAAATGTATGTTTACTATTATAAGAGCCGAAACAGTCACAAAAGAAGTGCATTAATTATTTGACAGCTGTCAGAAATATTTTAATGTTTATAAATTATACGTTTTTCCCAATTGGCGGGGGTTGGATGGTTATATAACTCAAAATCGTAAAACAGCTGTCCTACAGCTACAACTGTCAAATCTGTTGAAAATTACTGTTTTTATAATTTTACAGTCATTAATGTTATCAAGAGATGTCGTTACTGTCAAGTCGGAAGAAAATTGTAATTTTTACAATGTGACAGCTGTCAGAATTCTTTTTTTATGTCTGTATTTACACGGTGATCATGCCAGAAGTATTTTAGCTATTATACCAGCCAAAACAGTAACAAAAGAAGTACGCTTATTGTTTGGTAGCTTTAAAAAAAAAACGGATAAAGTTTGCAAGCGTCGAAATTGTGCAAAAATTACTATTTTTACAATATGATAGCTGTCAGAAATATTTTAACGTTTATAAATGATACGTTTTTACACATTAGCGGGGGTTGGATGATCATCTAACTAAAAATCGTAAAAAAAACTGGAATTGAAATTTTGCTGTCGTACATATTTTAACGGCTACAACTGTCAAATTCGTCGAAAATTACTGTTTTCATAATTTTACAGTAATGTGACAGCTGTCAGAATTTTTTGTTATGGTTACGTCAAATAGAATTGTAAAAAGAAATCATGTCAGAAGTATTTTAGCTATTATACCAGCCCTAACATTAGCAAATTGTATTTGTTGTTTGAGGGCTGTCAAAAAACTGATAAAGCTTACAAGCATTGAAATTGTGCAAAAATTACCATATTCATAATATGACAGCTGTTTTTTACAAATTAGCGTTTCAGACTTGACAGCTACAATTGTCAACCATTTTGACACTTAAAATTGTAAAAGATAATTGCGTTGACTTCTATAATTGACAATTCTTTTTACAATATGACAGCTGTCAGAAATAGTTTGACGTAATGAAATTTATAAAAGAATTAAATATTTTTATAATTTAAAAGATAATTTTCACAAGTTATTAGAAGCTTTTAGCAATTGAATACAGCGAAATGTCTTTTAGTTTCAAGAGGGACATCTTTTGAAATTCGCACACTCCTTTATATTACAGATTGGAAATTCACTTCGTTCTATCATACATATGTACAGACACACGTATATTAGACTATTTATAGCATTCTGTACAAAGCGTGAGTTTTCCCTCATCGTTTTAACGTCGAGAATTAACGGTTAAAATTCGTTTTCCCGCAATTTAATATATTACAACGTCGATTAAAATTAGCCTGAAAAGAACGGTGAATCATGATGCTGTTTATTTTGAAAGGCTCTGTTTTTGTTTTCTTGTTTAAAATTCCTTTTTTTACAAAAATAACGTTACTTAATTCTTCCTAAGGGTGTGTTTTGATCTGAATGGAATTGTTAGATGTTGATGTTGATTAAAAGAGGTAGATCGAATAATTTCTTGCATAAGTTAGAACTGTCACTTTAAAATATCAACTTACTTTTAGATGCTAGATATGTCCCACCCTTTTTTTACCTCGACCTTTCTTCTATCTTTAGAACGGGTTGCTTTCATATTTCCATTTTCTTTTCGTATTCGCCACAAAATCCAATATTTAGATACCTAGCTTGCCAAACGTTATGTAAATAAAGGCGCATTAGATAGATGTAAGGACAGGGTTACTGCTGGCGGTCCCCGTAACGCAATAATGATTTCTACAAGATATTCGAACACACCTCTCTTTTCGTATTTCAATATTTCTAGGCGATTTTACATTATTGTGGCGAAATTTGAAAAAAAGTTTAAAGATGATCTTTAATTTAAAGTTAAACGATAAAATTACATGACACTTGTACAAGTTTAAGAAAGCAATTACAGTTCTCTAACATCGATTATCTCCATCGTTAATGGTACTATAGTTTGAAAGAGACCAATTTAATCTTAAAATACTTGGTTCAACCGAGAACTACATAGGTACCTAAGAGGCTTTATTTGTGCTCGACCTCCCGGTGTATCTGGAGACGTGATCTTCGAAATTAAAAAATACATTCTATCGCTATATATTACGAGGGCGACCTGAAATGTTTCCGGAATCGGCAAGAGATGGCGCACGAAATTTGAAATTGATTAATTAGTCGGCTTCTATATCAACTGTCAAAATTTACTACTGTCGATAGTTGGTTGGGAAAACGGACATGGAAATTCTAAATATTTTGCTAGAGGTATCATCGACCATCAGCTTCTGGGCGAACGAGTTCAAACTTGGCGAACGTGACGAACCACGCAGTGGACGTCCAAATTTCGCTAACTATTTCGAGGCTTAACTTTTGAAAGAAAAATTGAAAGGGGGCTAATCCCACAAGCAGTATATGAGGAAGCAGTTTAGAAAAATTGCAAGGGATTATGGTATGTGCCATGTTACTTTGTACCGTCATGTAAAATGCTTTACCGAAAATAAACTGGAAACAGAAGGATACAATCCACACAATTGAGTATTTAATGGAGAACAGGAAAGACAATTAGTACAATATTGCAAAACTTTAGTTAACCTATATTTCAGTTTAAGAACGAAAGATCTAAGAAAACTTGCATTCCAATTTGCCAACTTAAATAATTTACTAGCTAGTGCAGACTGGATTATATCGTTCATGAGAAGAAATCCAGATCTTGCTTTACGGATACCACAGGCTGCAAGCCTTAATCGAACCATTAATTTCAACCGAAATATTGTTGCTATTGAACGATTTCATTTAGTACCTCGAAATGCTGACGTAACTGGAGCAAAAACCAGTCAAAGTTATTGCCCAGAAAGGCACGAAATAAGTAGGATCCATTACATCTCAGGAAAGAGGGACACTATTTCGCTGTAAATGTTCTTGGCAATACGATACCACCGATGTTTGTTTTTCCTTGGTTAAAATTTCAAGATTTTTTTGTAAAAGAGATAGACCGGTGGGAACAAATCCGGGTGGATACAGGAAGCTGACATTCTACTCTTCGTCAAGCATTTTGCCAAAAACTCCAATTCAAGTGAAAACAATAAAGTTCTTCTTATTTTGGACAATCATTCCTCTTAGATAGAGGAGTTTTTGGACCGTTCAAGAAATATTTTATTGAATTCTACCTACCTCTAGCATCTACACCTCGAAATATTCTTGCTCGATTTCAGTGGACTGATATTCGGCCATTTAATAGAGAAATATTCAGCGACATTGACTTCGCGCCATCCAAAATCCCAACGAAATTGAAGCATCGACTAACGCGGATGACCTAGTGGAACACCAGACCACTGCCCAAAGCAGATATGCAAAAATTAGAGTGCGAAGAACTAGAGGGAAAACAGCTATTATGACAGACATATCTGAGAAACTGGAGATATTAGAGGTGTAGAATAAAAAGAAGATCGATTTGAATCCAAAACGGAGAAAGGCAACAAAGAAGCATCAGAGGACGGTGAAAAACAAGAAGGTCGAGCCTAGCAGCGGTTCTGAAGAGGAGGAAGAAACTTATTGTTTAATATGTCGATGAGGACTGGCTACAATGCAGGAGTTGTAGGCAATGGGCTCATATTAGTTGCACTGATAGAAGTCTAGAACTGTCTGTCCGAGTAGGATTTGTTTACTATTTCTCTTTATCTGCAAAATACGCCGAAACTGCCTCCTTGACTTCATCATCGGCAGTAAATTTTTTACCTCGCAGCTCTTTTTTCATTTTCGGAAACAGGTAATAATCACTCGGGGCCAGGTCTGGGCTGTAGGGCGGGTGATTCACAATTTCGAAGCCCACCTTATGCAGGGCAGCTAACGCAACACGGCTCTTGTGGACGGGCGCGTTGTCGTGCAAAAGCAGCACACCTTTCGTCAATTTCTCTTTAATGGCTTCTTTTAGTCGCTCTAATATTGAAGCGTAATATTCTCCGGTTATAGAAACACCTTTATCTTTATAATCAATCAACAATATTCCTTCCGAGTCCCAAAATACCGTTGCCATGAGTTTCCCAGCTGATTGTGACACTTTAAATTTCTTGGGAGGTGCTGTGCCCTTTTTATGCCACTGCATGGAGTCTTGTTTGGACTCAGGTTCATAATGATGAACCCAAGTTTAACAATTCGATTCAATACACGATTCTTGTCTTCATTATAGAGGTCCAAAAATGCACGCGAACACTCTACGCGCTGTTGTTTTTGCGGCGGCGTGAGCATTCTCGGCACCCATCTTGCTCTGACCTTAGACATACCGAGATGATCGTGTAGGATTTTTCAAAATTGTTGTATCGGATACTCCAACCATTTCTGCGAGTTGTTTCTGCTTTAGTTGAGCATCTTCGAGTACAATTTTTTCAACTTTTTGGATAAGTGCTGGCGTGGTCACCTCAATGCTCTTGCCCGGACTCGGGTCGTCTTCAAGGGATTCCCTTCCTTGTTTAAATAAACTATGCCACTTGTACACCATGGTTTTTCCTGGACAAGAGTCGCCGTAAACCAATGACATCTCATTCATTATGGTCGCGACTGATTTTCCTTGCCTGGTAAGGAACTTTATAACGGCACGATATTCGATTTTTTCCATATTTCACTTTTCACTCCTGATTATGTTACTTGGTTGACGATAGCTCAAAGACTAACTGTCTAATAACAATGAAATTTTGTATTTATACTAATTATGAGCCGCTGCACAGGCCACGCCCCCAATGCGCCTAATCACCCCCCTACAACCCGCTCATTCCGCGAATATAAAAACGCTCCCTCGTATGCATGGGATTTCAAGATGGTGGCTTTTAAGCAGATTATAAAAATTAAATAAGTTGTAGCATAAATCAGTGCCTGGCCAGGATTCAACGCAATCCAAAGGATTTTTTCATGCGTTTCGTAAACGTGGATGAGACTTGGATCCACCACTACATACCAGTGACCAAGGAACAATCGAAGCAGTGGACTTTTCCCGGAGAATCAGCTCCAAAGGAAGCAAACACCGTTCCATCGACCGGAAATGTCAGGGCGACCATTTTTCAGGATTCCTCATCGACTATTTGCAGAAGGGAAGGATTACATTACTACAGCGATTTATTGACCAGATTTTTTTTTTATGTGTGGTGGGTGCTTAGTTGCAGTGACTCCGATGCAGTATTCGATTGCAGTATTGAAAGAAAAACTGCCTCGTTTGCAGCGCCACAACAATTCATCATGGCCGGAAAGAACCGAAACGTTATTAAAAAAAAATCCAAGTACGTCATTAGTTAGAAGATAAAAAGTGATCTCGAGAACGTGTTCTTAGTTTCCCTCTCCAAGGTCAAGTAAAAGTGGCAGGGGTAAAAAAAAGTAAATTAATTTTTTTTTCGTTTTTTTTTTCAAAAAAATCTCGTAGGACTCCCTGTATATATTTTTAGATAATTACAAACAGAATTTCGTAGCAGTTGTCAAACAATTAGTTTCTTACGATTATCCATTCATCATCAGTAAATTATTGCTTTGAAAATGCCATTTGCTCAACTCGCAAAATGTGATATTTTGCGAGTAACAATAATAAAGTTGTTCAAAAAATTATTTCATTTAAGAGAGTTACGGTGAACGCCCTGTATACAGGCTGGTTGGTTTTTTATTGTCCAACCTATATCAGCTTTATTATCAAAAATACAAAAAAATGTTAAAGGAAAATGTTTTTATCTCGAGATGGTCTATCATTTTATTTCTTTCATAGCTTACTGCAGTGGCGTAGCCAGGGGGGTGGGCCCGGGCCCCCTCCGAAATTGTACTGTATCCATAATTCGAATTTTATTGAGAAATATTAAAATAAGTTTTTTTTGGTAGAAAAGATAAATCTAAATATATCTAAGGAAAATAAGTATCTATTGCAACAGTGCACAGTGCATACTCACACAGAGTTGCCAGGTTGGGCGATTTATCGCAATTTGAGCGACTTCAAATTGTTCAGGTTGCGCTTAATTTGATTAATTTTATTATTTACTGTACAAATATACATCTCAAAACATTATATGTTATAGGGAAATTCTAGTACCTTTTATTGTAGCGGTTAGGTACACATTTTATATTACAAAGTTTGTTCGCTAACGTGTGTTTACCACACAATACCCGTAAGAATTTATAACGAATTACATGATTTTTAGTCGGGAGTGTCTTTCGCGCTTCAACTGTGACAACTGTCAGAATTTGGATGATAAATTTCTCTTTATAACGATGTATAACAAGTAAGGAACTGTCTTTAAATTATGCCTAATAATAGGAAAAAATAAAATTATAGTAGTCGACTATGATATTCTATTAATATTTGACAAAAGTCAGTTAGAAGTGTTTGATAGTGATAAAGGTATTGCGGTTCTTTTTTAACTAAGAAAACGTTAGTGTTTTGTATAAGAAAAATGAACATGAGCTTCACAAACATTGAAAAAGTTTACAGATCAAACAACAATAAACGTCAGGTTGCTATCTGATATCAAAATTTATATCCTGACCTGGTACCCTTTCAAGGCATATAAATGATATTCAAGATGGACGAGGAAACAACTACCGTAATGAAGTTGTTATTTTAGCATACTTTAGAGCCAATCCAAGAACTTGTAGAAGACAAGTTTGATTTGAATATTCCAAGACACGAAATTATGAATATTTAAAAATTGCACAAACTAATGCCTTTTAAATTACATTTAGTCCAAATATTACATTCTAATGATCCCAACAATAGAATAATATTTTGTGAATGGTTCCTGAATGTGGGAAGACAATATTTAAATAACATCATTTGGACAAATGAATCTAATTTTGACAAAAAAATTTTTTTATTTCGTTTAAACAGAATTTAATGAGGATTCATTTTTGCCGAAAATATACAGGGTGTTTCATTAAAAACTCGATTATCACTGCTCAAAATCAATAGGCTATGAAAGATTACTATTGAGGTAATATGATAGACCATTTCCTCTAACATTTTTTTTGTATGAAAAAGCAACCACCCTATATTTTTACGTAAAATTTCGATTCACATACGTTTTCTTCTACATTTGATTCTCTACGACGTGATGGGAATAATTGTAATTTTTATGTTGGGGATGGTTGACGTGATTGGTTGAGGCGACGTTGGATACGTGGTTTCCTTGTCGCATTACCGAGGCCGATCGGACAGGAACTTGATGTAGGGACGTGGACGTCGTTCTAGTTGTCCCGTTTGGACGTTTCATGCTCACGTACGTCGTATAAGTGTTGTCCCGCTGCAGTAAAGTGGTGTCTGTGCCTTCTAAACCTGGAACGTATCGGAACAAAACAAAAATGGTAACGTAGTTATTGTAATTGCATCGTTACAGGACAATTTTTTAAATGTTAAATATACTATAATTGGTCAGCATGCATGCTTTATTTTTAATGTTAAAGTTAAGTATGGGAGATGAGGAGTAAGTAGAAAATTGGAGCTGAAGATAGTCGTTATTAATAATGCTTTCTATGATCATTAATAAGAGGTGTCACAAGGGTATATCCAGAAAACTCCTTTTCCTCTGGTAGTCGACCATTCTTTCAGCGTCTACGACAAAATTTTACCGGCAATTATACTTCTGGAAATAAAAGGGGATCGCTAAAGCCTACTAAAGGATAAAAAGGAGCAATCGTTAAACTCTCTACTTGGAATGGAAGCATTAATGACGTTAGTAACTAATTCCTCTGTTTGATTACATTCTAGGTATATATGGATTATGAAGCAACTTCAGAAATAAGTAAAAAGTTTTATATTTAAAAAAAAACACATTCTGCCTTCTAAACAGGAAAAAGAGACGACAAAAAATAAAAAGGTTCATTCTTTTTATAGAGTTTATATTGAATTTGCTCGTCTCCGACACTTTCCGGTTCATTATACTAAAAAAGACCTTCTTCTCCCTAAGTAGCGTTTCGGATTTTTTTTTGTTCTTTTAAGGAAATAAATCTAAGGAATAAACTGCAGTTCAATGAATCCATATTTGTAAATTAATAAAATATTTATGAGCAAACATAGAACACATGATTGTAGAATAGATACTCATTAAATCGAAGGAAAAATGTTAAAAATAATTGAATGATTTGTTCCTTTTTTAATGATGGAAAAGAGGAAGCAAAAAAAAAGTACAAAAGAAACAAGCTCTAACTAAAAATATATAGAAAAAAAAGCTTGCAATATAAAAGCTTTTGTGTTTTATCTTTTTACCTTCTCAAAAAAAAAAAAAGCAAGATTATAATTGAATATCGTGACGTCTTAGAAAACTTTCTTGCGAGAGATTACATAATTAATGCAATCATGTATGCTTTTATGTAATAACTCAATCATCTCCCTTGTTATATTAAAAATAAATTTTAATTTGAAGTTCTACTTAATTAAAAGAACATCAACATATAAAAGAGTTAATAAGAGTTAAAAGAGAAAAGAGATGTTAGTACTTAAAGTATACATACTTAAACTTACTTGTCAGTGGTAAAGTGGTCGAGGATTTCTGCCGCTTCTTTAGCAAGGACTGCAGACATTTTCTACAGCAAGGAATCGAGATTAGCGTTTGTAAAATCCCCGTCCTAAATCTGCTGTTCATGTAGCAGTAAATGATGGGGTTGTAGCAGGCGTGCGACATTGCTAATCCGTGGAAGGCGAACCATAAGTATACGAGAATCTCCTGATTAATTTTATTCTCGACGATCTGTAAAGTAATAATTAAAACGTTTAGTGGGATATTTTTAATAAATATTTTGCATTGAATGGAGTATAAATATGATTAATTCACAAATTTTAATCTTCAAGTTTTATAAAAGTATTCAGTATTATTATTCAGTTTGTCTACAATTACAGAAATTAGAAAATACAACTTAAAACGTCAAAAAGCAAGAAATCGCATAGTATTTATTAAGACATGCATCCAGAATGAAGTTGAATTTTTGCAAAAATCAGAAATAAACAGCTTAACGAAACAGAAAAATTCCATGTAGCCAAGAAAATTATGAAAAAATAAATGAATAGACAATATGGAATTATCAACAATTCCATCGACTATAAGCTGATCAAATTACATAGGGATTTAAGAGAAAATTATCACTATATCGAAATCGAAAACATAATAGAAAATGTTCAAGAAGAAATATACTACAATACGTACGAATAAAATCAGAAGACAAGAAGAAAATTGGTACTGTTAGTACCTGGTCTTGACGGGATTCCGCCTGAGGCAATCAAAATAGTCGCGGAGTGTGCACCAGGGTGGTTGCTGAGTGCTATGAACCAACTGCTGGAGTTTCAAAAATTTCCATCAAAATGGAAAGTGGCTAAGGTATTGTTAATACCAAAAAGTGGAAAACCCCCAAATTTAGCTAGTTCTTATAGACTGTTGTGCCTGTTAAATACGCTGAGCAAACTCCTAGAAACTCTTATAAAAAACCGTCTAACCGTGGAACTTGTGGAGAGAGGGAACCTCCATTGGCACCAGTACGGTTTCCGGAAAGGAAAATCCACTATCCATGCAATCCAGGCAGTCATGGAAACGGTGCAAGAAAGCCAGCGCAAATGGAGCGTTTTAATAACTATCGACGTGAAAAACGCGTTTAATACAGCGTCACACAGGCAAATCATACAGGAGTTAAACGACCGAGGGATATCTGACTACCTCACCAGGTTTATATCTAGTTACCTAACCGAAAGAAAAATCAGTATAGTAAAAAATGAGCTTGTTGATGTGAATACGGGAGTACCACAGGGTTCGGTCCTGGGTCCAGTGCTTTGGAATGATGGGGTGTTGAGCCTGGAACTGACTAGAAACGCAGTGTGTATTGCATTCGCAGATGATCTTGCACTCGTTGTAGGGGCCAGTGATGAGTTCACACTGATGCAAAATACTAACACATGTTTGGGACGGATAAGTGCATGGTTGAGGAACCGCGGGCTATGCTTAGCACCAGATAAAACCGAAGCAATCATAATGAAAGGCGCGAGAAAGAAAAACCACGTCTCCTTTAACCTAGAGGGAGTGGGGATAATGCCGCAGCAGATACAGATCTAGCTTGGACAATTTGCGGATTATCAGTCTCGATAGATGTCTCGATCTGCTAGCAGTCTAATGGTGATTCCATTTATGACGTAAACATATGAAAACGTCGAGAAATGTCCTAGTTAAAATAAAAACAGGAAGGAAGGAGAGAGGAATGCTATTGCAAGAAACAGAAGAAACCAAAAATAATAAGCAATTATTAAAGCAATTTCTCTTTATATAAAAACTTTAAATCAATCGAATCAATTTATCTTCAATGTGAACTATAACCATTATGTGTTTTCTTGTCACACTAAAAGTTAAAATTTCAGTATGTAGTAGACGCTCGTTTGTTATCCTGAAAAATTCGCGTTAGAATTCCTTTAGATAAACTCCTACAATTAAGGATAGGATTATTTGTTGGGTTTTATTTTGCGTTGTGAGTCGGTACCCTTTTTTATTGTTATTACGATGAGATATAAAACCATACACAGGCGCCACTTTAGACTTCATTGTTCATACGCTCCTGACAGGTTTTCGTTACTTTACGCGCGAAACAATTGAAAAGGGTAATTCAGATCAGGATAATAGAACGTTCATTCTGGTTTATAATTAAGAGGATGAAATGTATTTAAATAGATATAATCTTCATTGAAAGAGGTTTTTTTTGTTACAAAATTCTGATATGCATACATACATGTATGTATGAAAGAAAGGGATAGAGGGCCAAGAGTGAAAATTTCTAATTTTTCTTTATTATTATGTAAAATGAAGTACGTCAGTCCATCAAAACCAGATATGGGCACATGGATAATGGACAATAATCCAGGCAAGGGAATAACAATTTTCAGATTCCAGACTATGACATCTTCTCAATTTCCAAAGGTAAGAAATCAACCTGCGAAGAAAAGCAAACGTTTGGAACAAAAATCTGAAATTATAATAAATTTAAAAGTGCTAAGAAATATTATTGAAAAACCTTCCACTTCAGGGCTGGTGAGGTTAATTTGGCTGATTATGTGACGATCGCGAAGACCTTGTGTGGGCGATTACCGAGCAACAACGCCACCAACCCTCCCAACGAAGAAAACATCGAGTAAGTCAAAGAGATTCTTCGACGAGACCGTTCGAAGAGGAAATTGGGATACTAGATTTGAGCAAACAGAAGGTCTATCCGCGATTCATGCCACAACACTCTGATAGACGACCAAGAAGATTGGAGAGTTCAACGTTGCCAAGACATATTAAAAATGTCCCAAAGCAATCCGGCAAGCATATCAGCCAGTGTAACTGGTAATAAAACGTGGTGTTGAAAACGAAACGTGAGAGTACGGCATGGAAGTCACCAAAAGAGCCAAAGGAGAGGCGCAAAATGCTGACCGATTTCTTCGATTCAAAGGGAATTGTTCAGGGCGAATTCGTCTCATAAGTTTAGACGGTGAACGCAGATTATTATGTGGATGTTCAACAACGATTGTGGGCTTGAATTCGGCGACCGAAATATCTAGGGCCAAGCGGTTGGTTTTTTGGAAAAACCTTCCACTTCAGGACTGGTGAGGTTGATTTGGCCGATTCTGTGACGGTCGCGAGGACCTTGTGAGGGCGATTACCGAGCAGGAACGCCACCAACCCCTCCCAACGAAGAAAACATCGAGTAAGTCAAAGAAATTCTTCGACGAAACCGTTCGAAGAGGAAATTGGGATACTAGATTTGGGCAAACAGATGGTCTATCCTCGATTCATGTCACAACACTCTGATAGACGACCAAGAAGATTGGAGAGTCCAACATTGCCAAGACATATTAAAAATGTCCCAAAGCAATCCGGCAAGCATATCAGCCAGTGTAACTGGTAATAAAACGTGGTGTTGAAAACGAAACGTGAGAGTACGGCATGGAATTCACCAAAAGAGCCAAAGGAGAGGAGCAAAATGCTGACCGATTTCTTCGATTCAAAGGGAATTGTTCAGGGCGAATTCGTCTCACAAGTTTAGACGGTGAACGCAGATTATTATCTGGATGTTCAACAACGATTGTGGACTTGAGTTCGATGAGTTCGACCAGAAGATCGGGGACCAAGCAGTTGGTTTTTGTTGCACGATAATGCACCATCGCACAAAGCCATCATGGTGCGTTAATGGTGGTGTTTTGTTAGCTCACCAGTCAATTGGTAATGTTCAAGCCATTTCTATTGTTCATGATAGGATTCTCACCCAGATTGGTGTCACTTTTTCGCTCATATCTTCAAAATGTGTCGTATTTGGATCACCCATTCTATCCATCCTCCGGCGTTCCTCAAGGAGCTAATCTGGGACCACTGCTCTTCTTCTCTTGTGCGAAAAAGTATTGTTTGCTGACGAATTAAAAATTTATACTCGAGTCCGTTCTGCTGATGATTGTGAACATCTACAAAGTCATATTGATGTTTTGAAAGTGTGGTGTGATCAAAATAAATTAAACATGTGCATACCAACATGTAAAGTGGTCTCATTCGCTAGAAGATCAAATCCTAATATACAATACAGGTACAAACTCGATGACAAACAATTTCAACGATGCAATTCGGTTAAGGATTTGGGTGTGACTTTTGATTCAAAACTAACATTTTGGAACCATATGTTGGAGGTTAGAAGTTCTGTTTTGAAAACGTTGGGATTAATTATCAGAACTACATCAATTGTAATGTTGACATCCATCATACTTCCCCCTCTTTTTCCCGAAATATTTGGTTTTGTCTTAGGCACGATTAATTAGTAGTTAGTGTTAAAAAAACTAGTTTTTAAGATTGGAAGTTGGACAAATAAATCAATTATTATTATTCTGAAACTGACGTTGAAAAGAAAACGTTTCGGTCAACTAAAAGACTTCGATCGTCATACTAAAGACCACTCCAACCGATTGAATATAAATATTAAAGTTATTTTTATACATTTTGCATTGAGGAAGAAATTTGTTTTATAAAACTAGTCTCTCGATTATCTATACATGCATTTTAATGTAGAAAAAAATATTCAGACAAAGCCCATGTTAATAATGCTAGAATACCAATCTCATTACTTAATTCACGATGTAGCGGCCTATCAATGTAAAGAAATACAATAAAAAAATAACGTCAAACGATATTAAAATGATGAGATTGTACGGACACAATTTTAATACGCAAATTGCTTACATGTATCATGCATTATCCAATTTTACGCGCCGTATATATTATACCCCCGTAAGAGTCGATCCAATTTTGTCACGATGAATGCACGAGTTCGTCCGTCGTACATGAGAGGGCACTCACCCGATAAATTTCCTACCTTAGTCATATTAGATGGGCAGCACTGTAGGTACTGGGAAGCACATTCTAAATATAGAGAGAGGTCCTTCAAGAGGAAATTCTCCTTACACAATGAAATGGAATGCGGATCTCTATCGCGTATCGTTCTTCTAGATTTCCGTTAAATTACATTCGAATAGGGGCACGCGAATCGGGTTTTTAGGTTAATTTGAGTTCCGATATGCAGCGGAATCTATCTGCAGGCGACAATGTTGTGTATAAGTGTTGAATGCATTTTTATATTGCGATTCAGTTTTAGTAGTTTTACGAGATAATTTTATATACATAGTACTACTATAGTCTATTTTTAAAGTAGAGAGACGAATTTCTGAACATACCTCAGGCCCAAAGCACATGCGCGAAAATCTTGAAAACAAATTGTACGCGGCAAAATTCAAATATCTGCATTTGTGGGGCCAGGGGTACACTTTAACAAACCAAAATCAGGCAGAAAACCAGTGACTTCTGATCGCCAGGACCGGAAACTTATCCGGGACTCACTGAAAAATGATGAAAACTTCGTCTGAACTCGCTACAGCTCTGTCGGAGGAGGTTGGAAAATTCATTTCCGCTCGTACTGCAAGAAGAAGACTTGTAGAAGCGGGCCTAAGAGGTTACAAGGCCAGAAAGAAACCGTGGCTCAGAGACAAGAACAAAAGAAATCGCTTACAGTGGGCTCTACGCTATCAACACTTTACAGTGCAAGATTGGGAAAATGTAGTGTGGTCCGATGAGTCTAACTTTGAGGTAAGTTTTTAATCACAATAAATTATCAAAAATGTAGTGATAGATGTTACTTGCTTCTGTCATCTCTTAATTATTAACAAATTTTAAAACTCATCGATTTTAATATCTTCGCAGGTATTCGGAACACCAGGTATGACATTTGTGAGGCGTCGAGTCGGCGAAGAATACCATCCTGATTGTGTAGTACCCACTGTCAAGCATGGAGGAGGAAGCATTATGGTCTGGGGATGCATGTCTGCCACTGGCGTTGGCGAAATGTTTGTTTGTGAAGGTCGCATGAACAGCGAAAAGTACATTCACGTGTTCACGGCCTTCATTAACACGCATTTTCGGTGACACCAATATGGATGGGATTCAATTCCAGCAAGACAATGCTCCTCGTCACAAATCAGCGACCACAATGCGTTGATTTCGTGACAACAACGTTGTCTTGTTGAATTGGCCCGCCTAGTCCCCAGACCTAAATCCCATAAAACATCTTTGGAGTATGCTAAAGCGCAGAGTCAAGCGACACACCATTACATCCAAACCAGACCTTAAAAACGTGCTGCTTCAGGAATGGAGTACCATAGACTCGGAACAGTGTACAAAACTTGTTCGTAGCATGCCTCAAAGAATTGCTGCCGTCATAAAGGCAAAGGGCGGAGCCACAAAATATTAATAAAATTATTCAAATTGACGAATAAACACATTTAAAAAAGAAAAACAGTTTATAATTTGTCCCTACATAGGCTAAACTAAATAATTATAGGGTGCCTAATACTTTTGGCCAAGACTGTATATATATACACAGAGTATTCCACGAGAGCCGTTTGTTAGAAGTTTTCGTGGTTAGAAAGATTCCAGGCTTCTCTTTCATTTTAAAATACTTTCAAGATCATACTACTTCCGGTTATACCGGAAGTCGCCACTAACTTCCTTATTTTAAATAGAACACCCGGTATATTATTTCATTTTTGGATTCCTGAGAAAATTTCATAGTGGGTTTCATCAGGTTTCCCTACACCTATTTTCAATTTTTTCTTAGATATCTTGATTTTTTTGAAAATTTTGACAGATGTAGTCCTGTTTTGAGCATTGCGTCCTTTAACCAATTTCGATTGGTGGAAAGCGCTTCTGAGGTAGACGGAAGCACAGGAATGATACTTTCGAATGCTATATTGACAACTGATTTATCGCATACAGGGTATCCAAAATTTAATGACCAATTACATCATTTTAAAAGTTGAAAAAGTTCGTTTTTTTCAAATGGGACACCCTGTATTTTATTGGATGGTCGGATGCAGAATTTGATTCTGCATCGATTTGCTATAACATTAATCCATATTTTTTATCAAAAGGTGATCAAACTCCAAAAGTTCTATCTAGTAAGCCTTGATTTTGACAGGAATTGAAACTAAAAAATGTTGATTTGATGTCAAAGCAGTATCATCGTGAGGTATCTACTCACAGTTCTACTGACTTTGTTAACTTGTTTAAGTACAGTTTATAATGGAGAATGTTGAAGAATATTCCAATAATGATTTGTTAAATTTGTTTTACACGCACGGTGAATGTGGACGAATTGTTCGACGAACATGCAGACTATTTAATGAACGATATCCGGGCCTACCAACAATGACTCCCGGAAAATTCGCAAAAATCGAAACTCACTTTATAGCAATTGGGAACGTAAAGGCAACTCAAAATAACCTAAAGCCCGTAACTGATGTTGGCGTTTTTTCAAGCTTATCCGCGGAGTTCAATTTCGACAGCAGCGCTGGATTTGGGTATTTCAAAAACATCAATCCACAGAATATTAAAAAAAAACATGGAATGCATCCTTTTTCTGAGATAACTGTTCACGGATTACGTCTTGGTGATGAGGCAAGACGTGTCAACTTTTGCGAATTTATGATTTTGAAAATGATTGAAGGTCCGGGATTTCTTCATCAGATTATGTGGACTGATGAATCGAAATTCAGCAGGCAAGGAATTACAAATCGTCAAAATACTCACTACTGGGCACAAGATAATCCACATGTTATTAGGGAACATAATCACCAAGACCGCTTTAGTTTCAATGTTTTTTGTTTAATTATGGACAACAGAGTGGCTTATCAAGTGTAATCAATGAAACGGTAATTTTTTTACCGTTTCATTGATGTTTATTTGGCTTCGAAAGGCAAGCGATGTTTGGGTTTCTGCCAAAAAACCACATTAAAATAAAAAAACATGGATTAACAAGAAAACCAATGGAAATAGGTATAGGGAATGTTATAGCAAATCGATGCAGAATCAAATTCTGCATCTGACCATCCAATGAAATACACTGTGTCCCATTTGAAAAAACTAACTTTTTCAACTTTTAAAGTTGCCCATATGGCATTCGAAATTATCATTGCTGTGCTTCCGTCTACCCCAGAAGTGCTTTCCACCAATCGAAATTGGTTAAAGGACGCAATGCTCAAAACAGGGCTACATCTGTCAAAATTTTCAAAAAATCAAGATATCTAAGAAAAAATTGAAAATAGGTATAGGGAAGCCTGATGAAACGTAGCTAATGTCCGGACGGGTCCCGACCGCCAAGAACATCAAGGCTCCAACGGCTTCACGATACGGGAAACTTGTATCTTGATCATCACTGGCATAATCCCCAAGATTTTGATTGCAGTCCGCTGGCGTGGACACTGCTCTGCGTTCCGACATATTGAACCTTATCAATACCTTCTTTGCACAGGCTTCTTGACAGATGCTGATTGAACCATCACATGGTTGTTCTATTTGAAGACCGAGGAAGCATTTTGCGTCGAAGGCTTTTACCTCAAAGTAACATTAGATATGAAATCACCTCCTCAATTTCGTTTCTATCACTGGCTGCTATTAAACCATCATCGACGTAAATAACAATAATGATCACTTTGTTATTCTGGTTTCACTAAACGCGCTTTATAACGATCGATTGTTCCCTCTGTGTTCTCTTTCACTTTGTACACCCAGCGATTATCAATCACCTTTTGATTTTCTGGTACTTTAACTAGTGAATGATACTTCTCATTCATTGTACTTTTCCAATGCGTTGATTTTGCAGGTCCAATCGCTTCTTCATATGTTTTAGGCTCGATCACTACAGCGCAATAGCCTGTTGCTATCAGTCGATTTGGCGGATAAATTTCAGACCTTAATCGTTGATGTTTGCGTTCATTTTGATCTAAGTCATCATAATTTTCATCTACACTTCCCAAAAAACTCGATGCGTTGACACTATTTTCAGCTTCACTTTCCTTATCTATCACCTCTGTAACCTCTTCAGTGGCTTTGGCATTGTCTTCAACTTCATCATGAATCACACCCTAACTTGTCATCTTACCAAGTTGACAATCTTCACAGAAGAATCTACCAGTATTTGATAAATCCAGACCACTGACCAAACCATCCTTGCACATTTTCTTGATTGTATCGACATTAATGTGACCCAAACGACGGTGCCAATGCTGAAGTGAGACAGCAGCAACATTTACATATTCATTCATACGCAATCGAAAATCCGTTTTTAACTGGTTCATTTCATATCGTTCACCAACTGCAAGAAGTTTGTTCGATCCATCAACTACTTTACAACCTTCTTTATGAATTATTACTTTGCAACCTTTATCAGTTAAGACTGCTGTTGACAACAAATTTCGTTTAATTTGTGGCACATACAACACATTTGTCAAGCAACGTGGCTCCCACTGATTGTTAACTCTAGCTTCAATCAGTATCGTACCGAGACCAACGATTTCTAAATGTTTCAATTCCCTCAAAACATTTATCTTTATATTCTTGATATTCAGAAAACCATTCACGATGATATGTCATGTGACTTAATTGCACCTGAGTCTGCATACCAACAGTTAATTTCATTGTTTTCGGTTTTGTGATGACGAACAACAGAACATCACGACACTTCACTTTTGTTTTTATCCTTATTGTCATTTTTATTCGGCAAGTTTTTCTTCTGAGAACATTCTTTTGACCAATTACCGATCTGATGACAAACATAACACTTACAAGGAAACACAGGTAAGTGGTGGTGACCGATTTAAATGAAATTTACCGAAAAGAACTGCTAGAGTATATAAGATCGATACAGTGTAATTTGGCCTTGCTTTCAACCAATGAGAATTCACTGTCAAAGTGGTGTGTTCAGAAATTCGTCTCTCTACTTTAAAAATAGACTGTATACATTTATTACTCACCCAAAACACGTTGAATGGTAGCCAACATAAAGTGTATATGAAGACGACAGTAACCATCATCTTGACCATCTGCAAGAAAAAGATAGAACAAAAAATGTAGATACATTAGTCAAAGAGATGATTCATATTGCTATATAATACAATACAAGAACTTGTTTTCACATAAATGCTCTATAATATTTCATATTATTCGATGTTAGGGTCGTAGAAATATAGGGTAGGGTATTAATAAAACTTTATCGTAGAAAAAAAAATTCTTTTAGACATAATTTCTTTTGCGTTGTAATAACTTAAATATCCCGATTTCTACGGCGTTAACTGTACATATATAAATATAAAAAAGATCTGAGAAATTGCGTGTTTTCGCTTAATTTAACGTTGAGCAGTTTCGTCAGGCAAAGGAAACATTAACGCTAATGCCTTCATCGTCTTCCTAATCTTACGTTTTTTTAATTCGTGCGATGCCTGGTCAGACGTTGGTGACAGAAATTCGCCTCTCACCCATGCTGCCACATAACAAAAGTGTCGTCTAATATACGAGGGCGACCTGAAACGTTTTCGGAATCGACTCGAAGATCAATACACTTTTTCAAACGGTGCTCCAGTCTCCTCAAACTGTCGGAAAAATAGGATGTTTCGAGGTCTGCAAACTGAAATCATGACCTCCCCATTTGTGGCAAATCTCTTTCCTGCCGTCGCTGGGGACTAGGACCGATGAATATAGAGGATGAGAGATTAATTTGGACACGACGATGTGGGATGAATGAGCCCTCCACCCCCAATCATTGTCGTGGTGGAAAACCACTTTTTTCCATAAACTACAAACGAGGGCGTTTCTCCTTCAATACTGCATCGAATCGGATCAATAAATCGCTGTAATCGTCCTTACCTTCTGAAATAGTCGATGAGGATCACACCGAAAAATGGTCGCCATGAACTTTCTGGCTGATGGAACGGTCATTGCTTTCTTCGGAGTTTTAAATGTATTCATTCAAACACAAACTGTTTTAAATAATCGCAAAGATTCGGCATCAATCATTTTAATGTTTAAATCTTTAAGATTTGTAGGTTAGTGTTAGGTAAATGTCAACTTGTATTATCTGTCACTGTGACAGCGATGATTGACGTTTAATACGACAGATCGGGAACCATTTAACAATGTAAAAATGAGATGGACAGTTTTTTTTTTTAATCCCGAGTTTTATTAATATAAAAAGCTGAATTTAAGTTTATGTTGAAGGTGATTTGTCAGGAGTACAAAAATGGACAACTATGAGAAAGCCGATTTAACGTTATTGGAAAGTTGACAGGGTTTCTTTCTGTGGAAGCATATCAATTTGAAGCTGTAAGCTGTGTTCTGATTAGAGTTTGACCAATCTAAATTATCCCACGGAAAATATGCGAGCTACTATTGAATCTCCCTCACTGTCATGACCAAAAAGCTCGAACAGTCTACCTGTCCGAAGTCAAATCCTTTATAACAGCTGTCAATGAATTTATGAGCAATTTCAAGTGAAGGAGGTTGGTAGAACAAATTTTCAGGTAGAAACACTGAGTAGTTGGTAGCAAGTAGTTAAGCCCGTTTTACATTATTATTATTAGATTTTTGTGCAAGAAAAGAAGAGGGACAGAGAGAGATAATCAAACAAAATTAGTCCTGTCTTATTTTTCATCATACGAATACTTTCGTTAATATTTACAATATAATAATATTGACATTAATCAATATTATTATTAATATTGTCATAACCTACAGAATTACGATAGGTACTGTATTCATATAACGTTCAAATTCCACTTTTAAAAATAATGTCATATATGGCAACGCTGTAAGAGCATCAATCTAAGTCTCCATAGTTACGAATGCATGCTTAGATTTTACCTAAAAATAGTCCTTAAAGTGCAGGTTTGGTTTTCGCAAATATTTATCTATACTCATTACCATTGTCATGAGTGAAGTTATCTACATAGAATTTTCAAACATTCAATCAATTTTCTTGAGATTTATTGACATTAGCGTTCCCTACAAAATTTCTACAGTACAGGAATGATTACCATAACATGCAGAATCAATCATTTTTCTTAGATGAAGGTTATCAACAGATGTTAGAGTTGTTTGTTAGAGAATTACAAGAATGGCGAGGAGGAATTTCAAGAGGCTGGAAGTACTACAGAATAGGATGCTGCGAATGATTGCGGGGGCCCCGTGGTTCGTCCGCAATCAACAGATTCGTGACGACCTGAGGGTTCCTTCCCTCAAGCAATTCATCTTTGGACTGTCCGAGAAGACGTTGGAAAGGATTGATAGATCCGAAAATCCACTGATCAACAGACTATCAACCTTGGATCCGTACAGACCACCTCCCATGATCCACGTCAGGAGAGCCATGGCACTGGCCGAAGACGCCGCAGCATAGCGTAACAACAACCGACGCAAGAACACCACCATCTATCATCTCCCTGCCTTGAAGCAGCGAAGACCTAGTTACCTATTCACCCAGCCCTTGAAGGGAGTCCATGAAGAATAAAAGGCTCAAGAACCTTGTTCGGCCTTAGCAGGAGTGTGATTGACCACAGAATTACAAGAAAATGAGCTCGAAACAGGTTATTTTCAAAATGGTTATGCTCCAGCTTATACTGCTTGACAAACTTGCCAATATCTTCAACGGTTTTTTGCCGACAGGATTGTTGGAGCAAAAAGATGTCCTCCAAGATCGCCTGATCGAACCCCATTGGATTATTTCATATTTGGCTATCTAATAAATAGGATCTATAGAAACCCTATGCATAACATACCATTCCTTGAGCTCCGCTAGTGACTTAGTTCAAACCTTCATAACAACTACTTAGTATACACTGTGTTCATTTTAAAACTTACCACCCCTGTAACTTAAAAACCCCAATACATTGCAATATTTGCCAGGACACGTCAATTTTTGTTTTAGGGGGAACTTTTTTGACAGTCAAGTAGGCGTCATATGATCAGCCCTGTAACCCCTAGCAACCCCTATTTTAAAATCTCGAATGCAACTACTACTACAACAGTGTATTCGTTTTAAAAATTGGGTAAGATTTGAACAAATTATGGTCAAAAATCCACTTAGTTGACCAAAAATTTAGGTTTTTTTTTTTTTGTTTAATAGTTCATGTATGGTTTAACGATTAGTCATTTTGACGTTTAAATAAATCTTAATTAAATTGGCACATCGTGAACCAGCCTTTAAGTTTTGAAGGTTATTGTGACACAAACAGGAGAAGGGCTCAGCAGACCCTCAACCCGAGTGATATTCGTGCCGCCAATCATCTTGCGGCTAGGCTGAGAAACGAGCTGAGAACATACAAACAAAATAAATGGTGGTAGTCGGTTTCTTCGGTTATTCCGGACGATGGTTCATTGTGGAAGTTGGCTAGGGCACTTAAAAAAAGGGACGTGCCAAAGGAGAGCGGTCCGCTTCAGGGGGTTGCAGGTATTGTCCACTCCACGGAGGACAAGGTTCAGGTGTTCTCTGAACATATGGAGAATGTTTTCGCTGGTGTCGAGGGTCAACCTCAATACGGCCCTTTACACCGTGAGGTTGCCCTCGATGTTGCGCGTATTTCTGTTGAGCGCGGTGAGCCGCTTTCCGTGATAGGTCGAGACGAAGTCATACGTCACATCAGCATCCGGGAGAATGGCAAGGCTCCAGGAGCCGATGGCATCGCCAACACCGCGTTAAAGCGATTGCCAGAAAGTGCCATTGATGCCTTGGTCGTCTTGTTCTGTGCCATACTGAGCCTGAGAACGTTTCCGTCCATCTGGAAACAGGCGGATGTCGTCATGCTCCAGAAGCCTCGTGAAGATCCGCTACTTCCATCTAGCTACAGGCCGATAAGTCTTCTGTCTAATCTATCCAAGCTAGCCGAAGCCATAAGTCTTGAAAGGTTGCGTGACGCCATCAGTGAAGGTAACTACCTTCCTGATGAGCAGGTCGGCTTCCGCAGAGGCTTATCGGCCGACTTTCAACTCCTCCGACTCACGGAGGAAGCGCGGAATGCACTGGAGCAGCGGCATTCGACCGGTGCGGTGTTTTTGGATTTTGCTCACGCCTTCGACTCGGTATGGCACGACGGCCTGTTATTCAAGATGTGGCGTCTGGGCATCAACCCGGAGCTAACAGCCCTCGTTCAGTCCTACCTATCTGGTAGGACTTTTAGGATCAAGAGGCTTGGCGAGTTCTCGACCCCCAGATCTATACAGGCGGGTGTTCCTCAGGGCTCCCTTCTGGGACCCGAGTTGTTCATTTTATTCACTTCGGACATACCGCGCTCACCACATACAAAACTAGCAATATACGCGGATGACACCGCGTTGTTTACAACTTCGCGCGACGAAGCTCTGATTTGCCGCCGTTTGCAGGATACCGTCGAGAGGTCGTGGAATGGTCTACGAAATGGAGATTGAAGATCAATCCTTCGAAGTGCGAAGCCTTTCGTTTCTCGCGTAAGCGAAACCCTCCTCATACCACCATTGTCATACAGGGCGAACATCTACCTTGGAGACCCCATGTTACTTACCTGGGTATAACGCTTGACTCCAAGCTGATTTTTAGGCAACACTTCTCGAACGTCATCTCCAAATTCTTACGAGTGAGGGCTGTCCTGTATCCGCCGCTCTGCTATAAAAGTTCTTTGAGTATAAAGATTAAACTTATGATATATATGGCGTTTCTCCGGCCGACTCTAACGTACGGAGCTCTAACTTGGTCCAGTGCTAGCATGTCACAAATTAGGCGTCTGAATGTGTTGCAGAACCGGGTGCTGCGTATGATTGTGTCGGCACCCTGGTTCGTAAGCAATGCACAGATACACAGGGATCTACAGGCCAGAGGGACGTTGGACGGGGCATCTCGGTAGGAGAACCCCTTAATCCAACATCTAGCGGAGCTGGATCCAGACAGACCTCCTCCGCGAGTGGCGACCAGGCGTGTCCTGCAGATGGTGCAATAGCCTCGAGCTGAACACTTGACCACAGTACCTCACGTGGCTTGGAAACCACCCACCCCAGCGATAAAAAGGTTAAAGGAACAATCGCTCCAACCTTGGGACAATAGAGGCTCTAAGAATGTAAAAGTCGTAAAAGAAACAGCAACATAAAAGCTGATAGAAATATGACAGAAAGGCAAAGCCTATCAGAGCAACGATAAGCAGCTGTGCATACGATTAGTCATTTTGACGTTTAAATAAATCTTAATTAAATTGGCACATCGTGAACCAGCCTTTAAGTTTTGAAGGTTATTGTGATACAAACATCAATGTCATATTATATCTATCTGTCAAAGTGACAGCGATGATTGTCAATTCATATGACAGATGGCGCTCATATACTGTAGACAATAATAATTTCATTCAATTCTACCATCGCAAATTAAACATTTTATACTAGAACATAAACACATGCGTTGACAAGAAATTGTCGACGTGTCTAATCTCTGAAATCCGCCCTGTCTTTCCCAGCGCTTCATCGCGAGTTTACAAGAATTTACGCCTGAATAAATTGATGGTAAAGATACGTTTTACACTTAACGATAAATAATAAAGAAATCAAAATTCCTATTTTCCACGCATCAATAATTAATTCACTAATTAGTTCATAAATTAATTGATAAATGTAAAACGGGTTTTTAGACGAAATAATTTGAATCCTTCATGTTTATACGCGACTACAGTCTATAATCGTTGATATCTCAATTAAGTTTGAAGACACTTTAACGGACGAAATTAATAGTCCCTCGCAACTAATTTACTAAAGCTGTTTATTGTATCTAAAGAGTAATCCTTCTTGCTTAAGTACTATTATAGAAGGATCGTTATCGCCGTCGAAATTTAACGTCAACGAGCACAAACAGAGAAGTCTCAAGATTATCTTATCCAATAAATCATTTAATATGATTATCTCTCGGGTAAAATAAAAAATCAACATTAAAATTTTCGCTAATATCTAGCATCAATCTCCGTTAAAAGCGAACGGTAGGTAGTAGGTAGGCAAAATATAATAATTACAAACTCTTGACAGCTCTCCTGCATATACGAAAAAGTATATTAAAATATTGCCCTTTTGGGAAACGATAACGCGTAGGAAGCGATTGTAAACGCCTCCCTCCCCTCCCTCGTCCCCCCATTGAATATTGAATAAGTTTTTTTACTACAGCGATAACCGAATAAATCGACGAGCTTTCTCGGTACTGTCGAATTTCTTCTTGCGAACCCGTTTCAAGTCGGAAAGGAATTGCAAAATAACAGGATTAAATATAAAAGAATGGTAATCTATATTTAGGCATGTGATATGTTGAAAATCGTCGGATTTGTATTGTTTCTGGCATATTTCTCAATAAAGTCTGGCTCGGTGTTAATAAAAGAATCCAATCTACCTCCACTATACTGGAGTGCTTGTATGTTCTTTTTATCGATATGATATGAAAATGTGTTTTTTTTAAACATTATATACGGTCGACCAGCTTTATTGCTTTGCGGTTATGCTTTTCTCGTATATATAAAAATACAATTCGATCTTTTCGTATCGTAAATGCAGCACTCGTTTTTTAATAGATCATTTGAGGAGCTGTGGAGCAAAACCAGATAAATCTACTTTTAAGTGAATTTGAGTTCGCTCCGGGAAACTATTCTATGGCGTCGTTTCTATAGTACCGGAAACAGGGGTGACTTTTGAATATTCGGGGTGTCATTGATCAAACATGACGTTTCTGGATCTCTCGTGTTTATTACCTAAGGGTCATATTTATAATCCGTGCTTGAGGTTGTGTCAATGCTTGAGCACATGATTTTGACAGATTTGTAATGACATTTATGTCAAAATCGCGTGCTCATGCATCGACACAATCTCAAACACGGACTATTAATATGACCCTAAGTTAACGTTCATTATTTGGCTGGAAATCCAGTGACAATACTGTTAGATTTAACTTTTAACTTTAACCTTTAACTTTTAACTTTCTATAAAACATACAGAACTTGACATTTCCTTGACTGAATAATGTCTTTGTCTGTCTCAGAAAATTCTTCAAAGCTTCAATCACCTCTGACTTCTGTGCAAGAAAGTAACCATAGCGAAATTTTGTATAATTGTCTTTAAACAAAACAAAATACCGCTTTCCTTAAAGCTGCAGTAAATCATAATAATAATAATTTTGAATAGTACTAATTTTGCTTCGATCGGCGGTAATTCCCTTTGCTGAAATGACATGTCCTAAATATAATATTTCTTTTTTTAAGAATTCACATTTAACGGGATTCAACTTTAAATTAACCTGTCTAAGTCTATTTAACACTTTAATTAAATTTTGATTGTGATTTTGTAAGTTGTTTCCAAATACAATTAAATCATCGAGATACTCAAAGCATGATTCAAAATTTAACCCTGACATTGCGATAGTCATAACTCTTGAAAACGAACTAGGACTAGTTTTTAGTCCCATTGGCAATCGTGTCATTTGAAACTGTCCTTTATTTGTAGTAAATGCTGTATACTTTCTGCTTTGATGATCTAGTTCTATCTGTTAATATCCTTGGGAAAGATCCAAATGCGTGAAATAAAACGCGCCCGCTAATGAATCTAAAATTTCTGTAATTTTTGGTAGTGGAAACCGATCGTCTTCTATATTTTTATTTAAAAGTCTATAATTAAATTTTTATTTCGAAAAGAGAATCTTCTATTGGAATTACGTTGTCCTCGATTACCCCTATAATTTGTATATCCGCGGTTATTATATGAAAAAATGTTTGAAGAAGAAGGTTTATTTTTTCTTCGTCTATTGCCGTATTAATTGCATCTTTCAATGTCGTACAATTTCTAGCTTTAAGTATAATTCGTAATTCATGATTTCTTATGCCGTTACAAAATGAATTAATGGCTATCATTTCATTTACTGATCGCAATGATTTTAGCAAGTTTTCATCGTTTTCGGCTTGCGCTAAGGTTAAATCACTAAATAATTGTTCAATTTCAGAGCCAAATTCGCCGATAGATTTACTTAATTGTTTTGCATTATCGATATTTTCTGCATGTTTACTTAACTCTAATTCTAATTGTTCTAGTTGAACCATATATTGTTCTAAATCTAATAACTTTTTATTTGTTAAATCAACATTTTTGCGTCTTTCTTGATTGTCTTTTGTAATATTAGATTTAAATACCTTCACATCACTGTACAGTTTCTTGATGTCTTCCAGTGCTGTTCCCATCTCATGGACTGCATTTTCAATACCTCATTGGCTATTTTGCGCTCTGCACACCAATTGCAATGAGTTCGTGGCTCTTGGAAACTTCTCTTCTGATGCTCCTTTGTATCGATTTTCTGCAACGCCGCCAAATGAAGTACCCAACCATTGCCGTGACGACGAGGATTACTAACAGGATACAAACTTCCCACAGAGTAAATACTGTCTCTGACGATGTCGCTGTTCCACCATCACTGTTTCCAGCTTGGGAAATAATAAGCTCCTTTTCTTCTTTGGAAGTACTGCCACCCACTACACTATTTTACATCACCGAAGTAGGCAGGATCGCCATGAAACATTATTTGTTTAATATGAAGAAGTTTAAAATCAAAAGGCGTTGTCCGGTACTCTATTTTATTTGTTTCTACATTGTAACTCTTTACTTGCTAACACTAGACTAACTTAGTACTACCTAACCTTCCGTTCATTACCCGGGAATATGTCGTAAATTGATATTTAGCAAAATCATCAACTGGCGCAATGAACTGAAGGTTCATCGACACATTTCCTTGCGTAATTATTGTCTATCATCAATTTTACAAAGCTACATTAAACTGCGTTACATAGCACTAATAATTTCGCAAGTATAATTCCATCGCAGGAGCACTATGAGTTACCAACATTTGAAAATTTAACATATGATATTGCCGGGTCAAAATTTTTCTCGATTTTGGATGCAAATAAAGGGTTTTGGCAAATCAGACTCACTGAAGACTCAACACGTCTAACAACATTTGCTATACTATTTGGGCGGTTTTGTTTTTTAAGATTACCCTTCGGCATTTCAAGTGCTCCCGAGATATTTCACCGGACATTCGTAGAAATCTTTAAAGATATTAAAGGTGTCAAAATTTATATAGATGATTTAATAATACATGCGAAAACAAAAGAAGAACACGACAAAATTTTAGAAGAAGTACTAAACAGAGCTAGGGAAAAAGGAGTAAAATTTTATAAGCAAAAATGTACCCGAAATTAAATGCGTAGGTCATGTAGTGACAGAAGAGGGTATTAGAATAGACCAAGGAAAAGTTGAAGCAGTACAGGTAATAAAATCACCAAAAAACGCGAAAGAATTAAGTAGATTCCTGGGCATCGTAACATATGTGTCAAAATTTATTCCAAATCATTCGAAGTTAACACATAATTTACGACAACTCGCTAAGAAAAATGATGTTTGGAATTGGAGCCAACTTCATGAAAAAGATTTCAATAACTTGAAACAAATTCTAACGAGTAGCCCTTGGTTACAATATTATAATGAAAAAGACGATATCGTTCTTTCAGTAGATAGTTCAAAATGGGGATGGACGCGGTAATTTTCCAGAAAGGAAAGCCAATAGCATATGCTTCAAAATCATTAACTGAAACACAACAATCTTACGCACAAATAGAGAAAGAGGCTCTAGCTATTGCATTCATTTTAATAATGAAAAATATCTTCTAATAGTAGATACGTACTCAAAATTTCCGGAGATAGTAAATTGCCACAATAATGCAACAAATCCAACTACAATTAGAATACTGAAGGAAATATTCTCTAGAAATGGCATACCCGACAGACTTTACAGTGATGGTGGCCCGCAATTCACCAGCCAAGAGTTTAAGAATTTTCTGACGCGTTGGGAGATACAGCACATAATAAGTTCACCACGTCCAATGGGTTTATTGAGCGGCTAGTGCAAACAATGAAAAGGTTACTTAAAAAAGCTACAGACGACAAAAAAGACTTTAATTTAACTCTCCTAGAGTACCGAAACACACCACTGGGTACAAATGTACCATCACCAACACAATTACTTTATGGTAGAAGACTCAGAAGTATGGTTCCTGTAAACGAGAAATTACTACAACCATCTTATGTTTGGCCCAACTATAAAAACATTCTAGAAGAGCAGCAAAAACGGCAAAAGGAATAGAAGAAGAAGACATAGCCTTAAACCTGGAGGCAGGCTCTGATTGGGGCTTCCCAGTTGGTGAGCGGGATGTGAAGATCCTTGTGAAAAACTATTTGAATAGTAGAAGTATTCAAGAACCACGTTTTGTTAGCAATACAGCCAAACGACGATTTGGTAAAATTATTTTTGAAAAGGCATAATAACGAACTGGGTCAAAGAATGACTGCCAACATAAAAAAAAGGCGAGAGCATGAGTAATCAGAGAAACTATTACTAAGATTATTTTAATAATCTACAAGAAACTCAACAAAATGTGATGCCAGAAATCATATTTAATTATAACGAAACGAATGTCTCCGATGATCCAGCCAAAATAAAGGCTTCATTCAGAAGAGGGGTTAAATATCCAGAGCGCATAATGAAACATTCGAAATTGTCAACCGCAGCGATGATGTGTGGCCCGGCAAGTGGCGTGCTTTTACCACCTTACTGGTGGCTTAGTGGCTTGCACACTTGCCTCGCAGTCCACCAGTACCGGGTTCGAACCCCGGTGCTTCCTTTCTGAGTTTGGTTTTCTGTAGTTTTCCAAATTCCACGGCAAATGCGGAAAGGTAACATCTTAAGTCGGTCTACAGCCGCAGGCGTAATAATAACTCATGGCCAGCCGATGCCCCCTGTAATTGGCGCAAGCTGTTGGGGGAATGCTAAGGCATGGATTATTATTACATAATTTAAAAAGGCGAACATCTCTGGAATACATGGAAGGTTGGTGGTCCAAAGGGAGCTCCTTGCTGCTAAGAACCATGGTGCAGTGTTGGCGCTCAGCTTGCTAGAACTAAACACGACTGGATTGACGCAGAGATCTTCACTGACTGGTTTGATAGGTGTTTTCTCCCCCGTGCACGAAGGCTCGAAGGAAATAAGCATAGGTGTGGTAAAAAAATGTGAAGAAAATCATATTTTGTTTATTTGCTTTCATGCTAATAGCACGCACTTGTTGCAGCCTCTAAACGTGGCATTCTTCAACAGTCTGGTGTGCCATTTTAACGTCTTGGAAATTGAGTAATAATAGTAATTGAGTAATAAATGGACTCCGTCCCATCCAAGCAACGGAATCAAGAAAGTATTAAACGCCATAAAAAAGATTTTGGTCAGCGGATTTGAAGCGACCGGTGTCTATCCTCTGAACGCCCAAAGGGTTTTGCGAAAGTTGCCCAACGAAAATCCTGAAGAAGTCGTAAAGATTATCAACGACACATTATCCGACCTCTTGCGATCACAACGAGAAGCTGGCGCATCAAATGCTAGACCGAGACAAAAGAGAAAGAAACTTGAAGTGCAACCAGCAGTGATACTCTTACTGCCCAGAGCTCAATGACAGAATCCGAAAAGAGCACACAGCAGGAATTGTCCAGCCCAGAAAGAGATGATGCTCAGCAAGAAATACAGTCGAAGTGTTGAAAGAAATGAGGAAGAGGCATCAGAATTATTTACAGAGGATGACCTGCTTGAAGAAAGAAGATATGTTCTAATAAGATTCAATGGAAAAAAATCAGTCGGATCTCCATACATTTATGTGTGCTGTATACCAAAAATAATATCCGAAAATGAAATGGAAGTTCAAGGATTGAGATCCTTCTCTAAAAATGGCAAGCAAAAATTCAGACTCATTGAAAAGAATATCTCTTTGGTTTCGAAGCCGGATAGACTACTAAACTGGGTCACCAAATACGCTCAGAGCAAAATAAAGACAAAAAGGCTCAGCTAATAAGTCTATATTGTTTCTGCTGTGTGGGTATGGATTCAAGAAATCCCGAATTTTATATTTGGACCGAAGATCAGGTAGGACGAGGCTGTATAGAAATTGAGTTCTCCGTTTTTCATCATCCAAATTATCTCCAACTGGACGGCATAGAAACCATGATTGTTTTGTAAGAACGAAAACTCCCACATCATTCACATGTTAATGTATTGATTGTTAAACTACTCTCCTCGAGCTGTGTGTGCCTGTGTATTTGGCAGAATGGAAAAAATCTTTAGAAAAAAATTTACCGGTCTTTCCAAAGAAGAATACATAAAGTATTATTGAGAAACTGCTGTAGTCAGAGTATTGGGTGATGATTGGAAAAAAAGTCTTTGCCAAATTACTTCAACAACCTACCTATATATTAGTAGAGTTGCCACAGTACTGTTGACTTTATCTTACCGTTATCCATAAATGTTTATGGATTTTATACTAAATTACCTATATCTCGAAAAGTATTAATTTTAGCTATAGGGAATATAATAAGCGATTGAAAGAAAATTTGAAGCACTATAAAATAGCATAAAAATATACAGGGTGTTCCATTTGAAAAAAAACGAGTTTTACCGTATTGAAAATGCAATTATTAATTTTCAATTGTGAGACACCCTGTATACTATGGCGAATATATTTGGCATGGATTGTTTAACTTGAGGTAATGTCATAATTATGCCTAAGAATCGTTCCAAAACAAATATTAGGGTGTTCTATTTAAAAGAAGAACATTTGATAACGTTCAGCCACAACTAAACACCCTGTATACACTAAAATAATTTTACGATTTAGAGTAGGTGATCCCAAACAACTTTTACTTAAAAAAATTTTTAATTAAAATAATAGACCGAACTCAGATAAATTGGCACACCCTGTATATGCACTTTAAACATATGAATATAAAAAATGTGATCCTGTTTAAGCGTGGAACTAAATCGCTCTTTTTCATTTTCCACAATATACAAAGTTACACATCGGCTTTTCGCATCTCCGATCCTAATATCGGGAAGGATGAAATGAAAAAAAGGGATGTCAATATTTGTTCCTTTTCGGAATGTTCCGAATCCACCACCAAAGCTACGCATGAACTCTACGCCCTTCCTTTGACGTATTCGGAAAACTTATTTTGCGTTAATACAGCGTCTAGGAAACCCTCAAAGATCGCGTAGCGTTTTCCGACTTACACGACACAGTCTGTGGTAATAATATATCAGAACGAACTCCGCTTAAACTAATAATTTGACTTCTCTTGTTGTCAGTTTGGACGTATTTCTTTTTAGTTTAATGAAATTCCTTTCAGATGCATGTTTGGGAGGAAACGTGGGACAGTAGTAGTAGTTTTTAGACCTCTATATAAAATACTTAGACACCTGTTTCGGGCTTTATAGTCCTCATCAGTGTATGATATAAGAATTTGAACCGATAAACACTTTCTCGAAAGCCAGTTTTCATCAGTGGTATCTATCTGGCGATGTCCAGAGCATCACAGCGCAGCAAACCGGGCTGTCAGGAAAGCATTTATCAATTCAAACTTCTGTATCATACACTGATGAGAACTGAAAAGTCCGAAACACGTGTCTCCGTTGTTGGAATTGAAGCAACAGATTTCGGCAAGCGTTATCGAATCGGAAACTGGTTTGGCATTTTTCAGTGGCAATCCTGACAAGTTTCGACGTCGTTGATGAAATAATGGATTTTTAAAGGCGAACCAGCTCCAAACGAGGCGAAAACAGTGGAATCTGATAAGAACGTGATGACCAGTGTAGTTTGGGATTCATGCGAAACCATCTACTTGGAAAATTGGCAAACGATAAATGAAGCACCGGTTGAGCACATAAATTAAGGATAAACTTGTTTGCCAAATACAGATTTGGCCCTCAGTAACTTCCTTTTTATTCTCAAACTTAAAAAATGAGTCAGTGGAGGACTGATGCCTATTTGGAGAATAAATATAATGGTCCAATATTGGGAGCATATAAATACATTGGGCCAATATTAAATTTATTTTACCAATATTGGGTCAATATTTTTTAATATAACTAACGCCAATATTATTATATCAACATTGCCCCAATATTATGCCAGGATAAATTTTTAACTATTGGTCAAATTGTCAAAACAATATTGACCCAATGTTCACCATTGTCAGTTTCACTATATTGGGTGAACTTGAAAATATAATATTGGATCAATATTTTCTTACGTTGCCTATACCAACATTGACAAAATAACAACACACTAATACTTTATGATAATAACTGTTAATCGTTAAATTTAATACATTTTACCCATCACTATCGAAATAATATTATTACAGCCAATATAGTCCTGTTCGTAAAAGTCGTATATTACGTTCATGAGTAGTGGACTAATAATTTTGTACATAATGGTCCAATCTTATCAAATGCAATTGAATATATATTTTACCAATATTAGAAACAATATTGTGTTAATAATTTTATTCAGAATGGACCAATATTATAAAGAGTAGACATGCCAATATTTTACCAATAACAAAAACAATATTGGATTAATAATTTTATTCAGAATGGACCAATATTATAAAGAGTAGACATGCCAATATTTTACCAATAACAAAAGCAATATTGGATTAATAATTTTATTCAGAATGGACCAATATTATAAAGAGTAGACATGTCAATATTTTACCAATAACAAAAACAATATTGGGTTAATAATTTTATTCAGAATGGACCAATATTATAAAGGATAGACATGCCAATATTTTACCAATAACAAAAACAATATTGGGCTAATAATTTTATATATGATGGACCCATATTGCAAAATGTTGACAAAAGAATATATCACGAATATATTTTTCATTTTTTAACCAATATTGGCCCAATCAATTTGTTCTAAGTGGGATATTTCGAAATATTGGACGTCCAAGTTTATTTTAAAGGTATTTTCGTGATTTTGAGGCTTTGTTTAAACAAAATTGCTACAAGATATTTTATTCAAAGCATTTTCCTTCGGAAGCTACAACTTTTTCCCATCTTTGAGGCCTTGATCTTTGGCGGCCAAGAACGTATCAACCCAATTTTTGATGCCTTCAACTGAAATGAAGGCATATTCCGGAGAAGGCATTCTGCATTGATCGAAGCAAGTGGTAGTGGAGGGGGTGGGGGCTATTTTCCAAGTAAGTTTCAATTTGATGAGTTGTTATCGGTAGCGTTGCCCATTAAGGGTTTCATCCAATTTTAGCAGATCATAATACACCACACCCTTCTGATCCCACCAAATACAGAGCATCACCATCGAACGATGGATATTCGAATTTGGAGTCGATGTGCTGGGTTTGGTTAGGTTAGGTTAAGAGTGGGGTGGCATGCGGGCCTGTTTCACCGCGACCTTTACAGGTCTATTGTGATCCCCTTTACCTTAGAGAACGCTCTCTAGTTTCGCCTTCTTAATCAGACTTATCATTTTTGAGAGCGGCTCTTTTGTGTAGCCGTTGGCTGTGGGGTTCTCTACCCCCATTACTAGAAACCTTGTCCTCGCTAGGCCGTCACAGTGGCACAAAACATGAACTAAGGTTTCTTCTTCCTCTTGACAGAATCTGCAGAGAGCATTTTCTGCCAGGCCTATGTTAAACATATGCCTATTCAGTCTGTAGTGACCGGTCATCAGACTTACTACCATTGTGACAGTCTTCCTGTCTTTACTCAGTAAGTCTTCAGTAAACTTAGGCCTCTGTTCCCTTAGGAACTCCTTAGCCTGTCTTTGTCCTGGCGATCTTACCCACCATTCCTTGGACTTGTTTTGTGACCATTCGTAGATGGACCTCTTAATTTGTGATTTGGTAGTGCCGAAGGAAGGGGCCGCTCCTATGAAAGGCCTTGACGAGCCTCGTCTGGCCAGCTCATCCGCCACCTCGTTTCCCTTCACTCCCATGTGGCTGGGGACCCAGGCCAAAGTGATTTTCCTTAGGGTGCCCGCCTCATTTAGGGCTCTTACGCAGTCCCAAACCAGCTTTGAGTCAGCACTTGCGGAACTAATAGCTTTAAGTCTAACTGTCTACTTCTCTGACACAGTGGTGAATCGCCGCAACCTCAGCCTGGAAAATTGTCGAGTCCTTGCTGAAGCTCAATGAAAGGGCCTTGCACGGCTTCTTTCTGTGCTGGGTTAGTGTGATATGATTTCCTACGTTTAGACTTGTCATAATGGATCAATTTTTCGTCACCAGTAACGATAGGATGCAGAAGAGACTTCTCTTTCTACTGTTGAAGCAGCATTTTAGATCAGAGATGCAAAATCGCCTTTCGATGTCTCTTGGTTTCAGTTCCTATGGAACTCAATTCCTTATTTTCTGAATCATATCCATGTTGTTTCAATGCACTGAAATGGCTTGTCAAGTCATTCCTAAAGATTCAGCAAGCTCCTTTTGAGTTTGCCACAGATTTTCGTCTAATAAAGCCTCCAATTCCTCCATTTTTTAGTTGTATTAAATTTATGTAGCCAAGACAACAATATCGCCTAGATTGTGTGGACGAGTCATATTATAGAACTACATATTTTCATCCCTGTTTGATAGATAATACGTTAATTTTGGACAGAATCCTCCCACATCCCAAACATTATTAAAAGTCTGGTTGGCGTCTTATTAAACTTCTTGGTATTCATCTACCCAGCCCGAATTATTATTATAATTTTTTTTTGATACAATAATCTTTCAATAAAGCGAAAATTCCTTATCCAATAATTTCAGCTAACAAATGAATCTAGTGGGCGTTTTTGTCGTACCTACTTAATGCTTTCATTCCGAAATTTTCCAAGGACTAGAGGTTTACGTAAAACTTCAAAATCCATACGCACTTTCGTTCTCTTTTTTTATCTCTTTATTGTATCTATATATATGTATATAAAAAAAAGTTGAATTCAATTCAATTTCTTACGCGGATAAAAGAAGCCGGATTCACAAGCGAAGAAGGAAAAAAAAAACGTGAAATTTAATGTGATCGACGAGAGCCTTGTTCCCTTCTAACGTTCGTTCGAGACACGAGAGAATTATATTGGTACGAGCGACGAAATGTGACGACTAATATAATAAATTATCCGAGGAATCAAGAGATGGAAGCTCTCTTGATGATATATAAAGTTTTTTTTCGCCAGTATTCTCTCGATTAGATGATACACTGTTTTATCTATATTATATGTCTAACTATGAAGAATTGAGAAGGAAATTTAAATTCCTTATAACATTTGAAGATCATTCTCGAAACTAAATCTCCAGTCCGTAGATAGATATCGTTATTCTGTGCGATTATCACAGCATTAGGACTTTACCTCTATTATAGTAGCGTTTATATATCGTGTTACAACAAGCGTTACATAATACGTATAAGCAACAAAATACTTCATATATACGCACAATCATGTAAACCTAAACCAGCTTTACACACACACACACAGGGCACATCACAGCGTATATAATATGTGATAAAGTGCTTTTTAATGAACGAGCGTACCAACGGTGACAGCTTGGTTAATTAAATCTTCATGCATAAAAGGGTTCTCCACTTCACGCACTTCGTAATACGTTCTAGCTGGCGGAATCATAGGGCGAACATTATACTGTGACCGAATTCGCGAAGCAAGTTTTATTTTAGAAGAATCAGTGACGATAATAATATGCAGTGTGTACTGCGATGATACAGCTCCCACGTGCTTGAACGGATTCGTCACCTTTGGGGATATTTTATAAAGGAATTATAATGAAAAGCAAAAGAGTTGGTACAAAAAGTGTCCCCGAACTGGTCAATCAGAAAAAACAGGACTGAAAAATTTCAGAATAAAATAAAGTCTGGTTAATTTATATAAAAATTAAGTAAGTAAACCAGGCTAGAGGTGTTGTCTCTAGCGTGGTTTATACGTCGAGTTACCGTGGCTTTCTGACGTCGCTCACCGAGTTGTTACTCCCGTAGAAGCCGCTTACATTAAGTGGGGAAACGTCGAGTTTTATTAAGTTTCAACGGTATTCGGATAATGATGAACCTTCAAAACACGCGCACCGAATAATTAGTTATTTTACATGGAAAAATAAAGGCAACCCAATATATATATATATATATTTTTTTTAAAGTGAGGAAAAATGCCTTAACGCACCATCAGGGACGAGACCCGTCCCCGGTGTGTGGGGCTCGCACCCACTAAAAAACCTCACTTTGTCAGGTGTAGAATCCATCCCGGAACCGCTGGTCGCATTACTTCAGGATGGCACCTCGTAGTTAGCCTCGATCGGCTGCCTCCATTGCTTGGGTCTCTCTCTTCTTCTCCTTCAGCACCTTCTCGACGAACGTGGCGATCTTCTGCCAGTGGTCGTGTCCGGACAGCATCGTTTGCACGACGTTATCCGGCGTTAGAGGTCCTATTTCGTGTTGTAAAGCGTCTCTGTAGTCACTCCACCTCTCGCATTCGAAGAAGGTGTGGTGAGCATCATCTTCCGCAGAGTCGTGATACTGGCATGTCGCGTTCTCTGCTATACCCATTCGAGCCAGGTATGCGTTGAAATACCCGTGTCCGCTGAAAAACTGGGTGAGGTAGTAATTTACCTCGCCGTGGTCTCGGTCCATCCACTCCGTTAGGTTGCGGATGAGTCTGGCCGTCCACCGTCCTCTCGTGTCGTTCTGCCAGCGCTCTTGCCAACATTGTCGTGTGAGCGCTTTAGCGTCCGCTCTCGCTTGTCGTGCACCGACGTCTCGTCGTGTCTCGTAGACTCTCTTCGTTTCTTGAGCTAGTAAGTCTATCGGGGTTACTCCTGCAATCACGAGCACCGCCGGTTCGGAAACCGTACGGTATGCGCTGGCGATCCTGAGTGCTCCCCGTCGCTGTACTGAAGCCATCCGCTTTCTGTACTTGTCCTGTTGTAAGGCGTCAGCCCAGATCTCGCTTCCATACAACAGTATGGAATGGGTGACTGTCATTAGCAGCCGGCGTTTACTCGCCGTCGGTCCTCCTACGTTGGCCATTAGTCGGCTCAACATCGTCGTTACTTTAGCGGCCTTATCGCTCGACGACTGAATCTGTTGCCAGAAGGTCATCTTGCTGTCGAGCCGCAGTCCGAGGTACTTCACGGAAGTTGTAGTGGTTATGACTTCCGTATCCACCGTCATCTCGATCTCCCTAGGGATTCTTCTCCTGGTCAGTAGAACGACCTCGGTCTTCTCCGTTGCCAGGGTCAGGCCGTGTTCGTCCAACCCAATATATTAATAATTTTTTTTTTTTTTTTTAGTGAGGAAAAATGCCTTAACGCACCATCAGGGACGAGACCCGTCCCCGGTGTGTGGGGCTCGCACCCACTAAAAAACCTCACTTTGTCAGGTGTAGAATCCATCCCGGAACCGCTGGTCGCATTACTTCAGGATGGCACCTCGTAGTTAGCCTCGATCGGCTGCCTCCATTGCTTGGGTCTCTCTCTTCTTCTCCTTCAGCACCTTCTCGACGAACGTGGCGATCTTCTGCCAGTGGTCGTGTCCGGACAGCATCGTTTGCACGACGTTATCCGGCGTTAAAGGTCCTACTTCGTCTTGTAGAGCGTCTCTGTAGTCACTCCACCTCTCGCATTCGAAGAAGGTGTGGTGAGCATCATCTTCCGCAGAGTCGTGATACTGGCATGTCGCGGTAATATATATATATATATATTTTTAATAATAAATAATAATAATAATAATAATAAATTTATTGGAATTTAATGGAAAGTGGATGACATCCTACAGCTAGATAGAATCACTCGCAAAGTAATGTACCGAAACCGCAGTCACCATCCACATGCATCCACGCAAAGGGTATATATGCCGAGAAAAAGGGACGGCAGAGGTCTGATTTGTTTGGAGTACTTGTACTACAGACAAATAATTGCCACGGCCAAGTATATTTCTACCACGCCGGATCCCTTATTGAAGTTTGTTGAGGAACACGAACGGGCCCGGTAGGGGTGCCTTTCTGTACACATCAGCAACGCGGGCATCGAAAAATCTGGACATACAGTGCGATTTTGGAAAGCGACCCAGAGGAAAGGACATGCCCGAGCTACAGGGAGAAAAACTAAAAACAGCCTCAAGACAGCGGAGACAAGGTTACTCGATCGAGAACATTGCAGTAAGCCCATGCATGGACAGTTCTACAAGAACATGGAAGCACAAAATCTCTCGGAAGAACTTACGTTTGGATTCCTGATGTCGAGCGGCTTACTCTCAGAAACAGAAGGGTATATAACCGCGTGCCAAGATGGAGTGTTTCATTCTCTTGTATATGTGAAGAACGTAATAGGTGCACACGTTGAGGATACCAACTGTAGAGCGTGTAAGAAATCGCCCGAGACAACAATGCATTTAATATCTGCTTGCCCGAAATACGCGCCCACATATTATAAAAATAGACATGATGCGGCGCTGCGTGTGATATACTACCATGCAAGGCACGCATACGGAATTGACGAAACCACCATTCCACCATACGTCACAGATCCGCAGGTGCCAGTAGTGGAGAACGAAAGATGCAAAATATTATGGGACTTCGCTTTCCACACAACCAGGCAATTGAGATCGAACAGACCCGACCTCACTATCCTTGATAAGGTAGAGAAGAAGATGTTCATCGTGGAAATGTCGTGCCCTGGAGAAACAAACATTAGAGATAAGGAAGCTGAAAAGATCGAAAAATACAACGAGTTGCTGTTTGAAATTAGGCACACGTATCCGGAGTACAGCACCGTATTCATCCCCCTAATAATAGGAGCGCTAGGAGGGATACCAGACAACATAGTAAGTCACCTAGGAAAGTTGATAACAACAAACCAACGCATAGCGGTAGGACTAGTCAAGGCCATCCAAAAGCAGGTGATTTTAGGCTCTCTGCACACCTTACGGGCCCACGAAGCCAACGCAAAAAGAACCAATAGTTGGATACCGCCACTTGCTGATCCCCGCATGGGGAAGTAGATGGCGAAGATTGAGCCGGAGCCGAGTATTCGCGAGCTGCTCGGATTCGGCAACTATCACTGCAGTGACCACCCAGCCAATAATTATTATTGCTGAAACTGGCTTGTCTAAAGCATTCTAGATATGAATGATATAATAATTCAATGCTCTCCTTGTTCCTAAACGTTGTTATTGATAGACATACCTATATGTTTTAATATTATTTGACACGTATTAAACGTCAATTTGTTTCACTGATAGATCGTGTAATTTTTCCCAACACGACGGAGACGCATCCATTGGCTTTTTATTAGAATTCCTTTACACAATAGCGGAGAGTAAGTCAGTCGAGAAAGAAACGAATTGGTGTATAAGGCATGTTGCGACGTTTCACTTGATTAATTGATTAAATTAAGCGAAAGTATACAGAAGAAGAATTAGGGTGCGATACCGCAAGGTGTTCTCGAAAAGAGTTTTATGCGTTAAGTAGGAAATACAGCGTGTAAAGAAACCCTTTCAAGTAAAATATTACGGTCTTAAACAATAAATTAGAATCATGTTCGGTTGGCTGATCCTTTCACCAACAAAAAAGAAGAAGAAGAAATAAAAAACAATTAAGATGAATCCTACCAACATGAAGAATTTTTACGAATTAGTAGTTGGGTCAATATTGATTTAAGAGCCGATACGACGATTTAATCGAGTTTGTAATGAACAGAATAAAAGTTAAAACGTGAATGGGATTTAGTAATCTCTAAAGCTGTCAATCTGAATTCTCTTTTTAAATTACCATAAATATGTGCAACACGATTTAAACATGCATCCAATAATCTATGACCTACATCCGATATTAATTTCATGCAGAATTAACTCCGGACTGCGTGGGCTAAAAATTTTTATTATTAATTTTCTTTGTTGTTCATCACCAATATTTATATCGAAATATGCATGCAATAACCATTACCGCTTGCAATTAGTCGTTTTATTTTCATCTATCAGTTCGTTTCGAAGTTTTGTTCGTTATTACTTTTTAGCTAGCGCGACAAATTGAAACTTTAACGGAGAAATTAGTTCGCAATTCGTAGTGAAAAGAACGCTGCTGCAACGAGCACTGAAACTTTAGAAAAAGAAGAAAAAAAACCGTCAAGTTGTAGAAGCGACAATTATAGGAGCAATTAGCTCGTTCTAAAACCAATTTGAGGATACTTTTCAGGGTGAAAAAATAGAACATTTTTGAAGAAGAAGAATATGAATGGACAAGGATAGGTTTGAAACAGAATAGAGACTGCAGGTTCTACGGAGCGGAGGATGACAATCCGAAAAATAAATACCTCCTCCGAAACCATCACAGTTATTGCAGTTTATTAAAGCTCTTAGATTTAGGATAGGGAGTCCTGAAAGCGGGCAAACCCTAACAGCTTACAGCTTTCGAGCTGGTTTTGAAATGAAGGTATTCCTGGACTTTATGAGCTGGTTTTGACTTAGTTTTGAACTGGTTTTAAACTGTATTCAAAACCAGGTCTAATCCAACGAAAACTAGCTCAAAACCAACTAAAACCACATCAAAACCAGCTGATAAGTGCAGTTCAGTTCTCAGTATAGTTCAGTTCATACCTTCATTTCAAAACCTCCAACGAAAACTAGGTTAAAACCAGCCAGACTGTTTTCGAAACCAGCTTAAAACCAGCTAAAACCAGGTCAAAATCAGTTCATACAGTCGAGGAGTATCTTTATTTCAAAACCAGCTCAAAACCAACGAAAACCAGGTCAAAATCAGCCAGGCTGTTTTCGAAACCAGGTCAAAACCAACGAAATCCAGCTCACAACCAACTAAAACCAGCTCATAAAGTCCAGGACCACCTTCATTTCAAAACCAGCTCAAAACCAACTAAAGCCGACTTAAAACTAGGCCAAAACCAGCTCATAAAGGCCAGGAGTATGTTTATTTCAAAACCAGTTCAAAACCAACGACAAACCATCTCAAAACCAGCAAGGTTGTTTTCGAAACTTAGTCAAAACTAACGAAAACCAGCTCCAAACTAACTAAAACCCGCTCGAAACCAAATAAAAACTCGTCAAAACCAGCTCATAAAGTCCAAGAATACCTTCATTACGAAATAAGCTCAAAACCAACGAAAACTAGGTCAAAACCAGCCAGGCTGTTTTCGAAACCAGGTCAAAACCACCTCAAACTAACTAAAACCTGCCCAAAACTAGGCCAAAACCAGCTGATAAATTCCAGGAGTACCTTCATTTCAAAATCAGCTCAAAACCAACTAAAACCATGTAAAAACCAGTTCAAAACCAACTAACACCCGCTCCAAACCAAATAAATTCACGTCAAAACCATTTAATAATGTCCAGGAATACCTTCATTTCAAAAACATCTCAAAACCAACGAAAACTAGGTCAAAATCAGCCAGGCTGTTTTCGAAACCAGGTCAAAACCAGCTCAAACCAACTAAAATCGGCTCAAAACTAGGCTAAAACCAGCTCATAAATTCCAGGAGTACCTTCATTTCAAAATCAGCTCAAAACCAACTAAAACCATGTAAAAACCAGTTCAAAACCAACTAACACTCGCTCCAAACCAAATAAATCCACGTCAAAACCATTTAATAAGGTCCAGGAATACCTTCATTTCAAAAGCATCTCAAAACCAACGAAAACTAGGTCAAAATCAGCCAGGCTGTTTTCGAAACCAGGTCAAAACCAGCTCAAACCAACTAAAATCGGCTCAAAACTAGGCCAAAACCAGCTCATAAATTCCAGGAGTACCTTCATTTCAAAATCAGCTCAAAACCAACTAAAACCATTTAAAAACCAGTTCAAAACCAACTAACACCCGCTCCAAACCAAATAAATCCACGTCAAAACCATTTAATAAAGTCCAGGAATACCTTCATTTCAAAAGCATCTCAAAACCAACGAAAACTAGGTCAAAACCAGCCAGGCTGTTTTCGAAACCAGGTCAAAACCAGCTCAAACCAACTAAAATCGGCTCAAAACTAGGCTAAAACCAGCTCATAAATTCCAGGAGTACCTTCATTTCAAAATCAGCTCAAAACCAACTAAAACCATTTAAAAACCAGTTCAAAACCAACTAACACCCGCTCCAAACCAAATAAATCCACGTCAAAACCATTTAATAAGGTCCAGGAATACCTTCATTTCAAAAGCATCTCAAAAGCAACGATAACTAGGTTAAAATCAGCTAGGCTGTTTTCGAAACCAGGTCAAAACCAGCTCAAACCAACTAAAATCGGCTCAAAACTAGGTCAAAACCAGCTCATAAATTCCAGGAGTATCTTCATTTCAAAATCAGTTCAAAACCATGTAAAAACCAGTTCAAAACCAACTAACACCCGCTCCAAACCAAATAAATCCACGTCAAAACCATTTAATAATGTCCAGGAATACCTTCATTTCAAAAGCATCTCAAAACCAACGAAAACTAGGTCAAAACCAGCCAGGCTGTTTTCGAAACCAGGTCAAAACCAGCTCAAACCAACTAAAATCGGCTCAAAACTAGGCTAAAACCAGCTCATAAATTCTAGGAGTACCTTCATTTCAAAATCAGCTCAAAACCAACTAAAACCATGTAAAAACCAGTTCAAAACCAACTAACACCCGCTCCAAACCAAATAAATTCACGTCAAAACCATTTAATAATGTCCAGGAATACCTTCATTTCAAAAGCATCTCAAAACCAACGAAAACTAGGTCAAAACCAGCCAGGCTGTTTTCGAAACCAGGTCAAAACCAGCTCAAACCAACTAAAATCGGCTCAAAACTAGGCTAAAACCAGCTCATAAATTCCAGGAGTACCTTCATTTCAAAATCAGCTCAAAACCAACTAAAACCATGTAAAAACCAGTTCAAAACCAACTAACACCCGCTCCAAACCAAATAAATCCACGTCAAAACCATTTAATAAAGTCCAGGAATACCTTCATTTCAAAAGCATCTCAAAACCAACGAAAACTAGGTTAAAATCAGCCAGGCTGTTTTCGAAACCAGGTCAAAACCAGCTCAAACCAACTAAAATCGGCTCAAAACTAGGCTAAAACCAGCTCATAAATTCCAGGAGTACCTTCATTTCAAAATCAGCTCAAAACCAACGAAAACCAGATCAAAACCAGGTAGGCTGTTTCGGAACTACCTACCACCGCGTCACGTGTGACACCGAAGGAGTAGTGGTGGGGGGTGCCCAAGGTGGCCCCTTACCTACTGGGGTGCAATAGATCAATAGGTCGCAGTCCGATATCAGACATATGAGACATGAAAGAAATTACCGGAAACAGGTGCCTGAGTTTCTTAGGAATCAGCTCAGAAATGGCTTGGAATTGCCTATCTAAGCTAAACGAGCTAGGCAAGGAAAACAAAATCATTCTCACAGAGAAATTAAATAAAGAAGCTGATCAAAGGAAAATCAAGCACTAGTTTGATCAACATGAGGAAAGACAAACTTCGTTTGCTGACAGGAATCCTAACAGGTCACTGGTGGCTCCGAAGACATATGAAAATAATTGGGCTAGGAGAAATAGCAGAAAGCCGATTCTGCGAAAAGGAAGGGGAAACTTTTATTATGGAATTCAAGGGCTATATTTGTTTTTTTTTTTAATGTACATATTTATCAAATTACATCAAGTACAAGTGTTGATTCCTAATTAACTCGAGGCTCTCTTAATTGGATTCCGCTTAAATATTTAAAGTGGAACTTTTATACGGGTAAAACGAGATGTACAGGGATCACTTTCTAGATTTCCCCGGCTGAAGTTTCGGTTTGCTGCGAAGGGAAAAGTTGAAAAGCTTAAGACGAATTGTTGAAGAAAGATTTAGAAGTTTTATAACGCACGAGACTATCCACATTATTGCTTAGTTTTTCGATGTGGAACTTAAATAGATAAAGTTCACGTTAATATATAGCCTTGTACAGTCGGAGAAAACAAGTTTATGCCGCCATCTATTGGCGATAACAGACTAGTATTTTAATCGTGCCATCATCTCATTATATATGTACATATGTGGATAGCAAAACTAATTATATAACTTTTTCCGATGTTGCCAAAAAGCTTGAGTACAAATCTTTCGTTCGTTGATTGTACTTGTTACGTATGATAATATATTATAGAGTTAGAGTAACTTTCCTTCGGTATTAAACACGTATTGAATACATGAATATTTACCTCAAAACTACCACAGGCCTCTCCCGTTGTGATTGTTACGTATATCCTTCAAATAAACCTACTCAACTATCTGGACGCTTGTATAACCGCCGTCAGAATTTGCATATCGGTTTCAGACAGCTGCCAAGGTAATTTAATAGGTAACGCATACTCTCCGACCCATCCGATCTGGAACGGAAGTTATTTTATATGTATACACGTAAACGAGGCGATCGGACGACAGGACTTAGTTTCTGCGTGTTAATTGTTACGGAATTAACTGTTTGATGTCAAGAATGAACGCAACAAACTTTAGTTATATATATATATATATATATGGATATCTAATAAGTTATATAAGCGTATGACATAATCGAAAATTACCTTCAGGTATACATGCATGCATGTTGTGGAAGGAAGCTCGTTAAGGATTTGTAATAGGTTGTCGGGATCTTCAACATGTTAGGACAAAAGCTCCTGTGAAACACTCAATTTCAGGACTAGGAACGAAATCTCGGTACCTACTAGCGACAGGTTCAAGTTATTCATTAATTTAAATGCTATATCGGTCAAACTAAACAATATTTAAAGAATGGAATATAGAAACAAGACTCAACAAAAAATCTGTTGATTCAGTCTCTGCAATTCTTAAAAACTCCGACCGAACAGTTATGCAGCGTGATTTGCACGATTCGATGAGGCGGGAGTTAAAGGATCGCTTGGACGGTGGAGAAGTTAACTTGAGGATAAAATATGCTCGTGGTATTCCATTCATTGTTGCGTCGGAAAACTCAATAAGCCCAGCATTACCCCTCTATTACTACTAACTGCTTAAGAGTTTATTACCAAAATACGCGAAGCATTCGCAAGGAAAACCAGCTCAAAACCAACTAAAATCCGCTTAAAATAAACGCAAACCACGTCAAAGCCAGCTCATAAAGTCGAGGAATACCTTCATTTCAAAACGAGCGCAAAATCAACGAAAACTAGGTCAAAACCAGCCAGGTTGTTTCGAAATCAGGTCAAACCCGGCTCAAAACCAACTAAAACTGACTCAAAACCAGCTCATAAAGTCCAGGAGTACTTTTACTTCAAAACCAGCTCAATACCAACAAAAACTAGCTTTAAACCAACTAAAACCACGTCAAAACCAGCTCATAAAGTCGAGGAATACCTTCACTTCAAAACCAGTGCAAAACCAATAAAAACTAGGTCAAAACCAGCCAGGCTGTTTTCGAAACCAAGTCAAAACCAGCTCATAATGTCCAGGAGTACCTTCATTTCTAAACCAGCTCAAAACCAACGAAAACTAGGTCAAAACCAGACAGGCTATTTTCGAAACCAAGTCAAAACCAGCTCATAATGTCCAGGAGTACCTTCATTTCTAAACCATCTCAAAACCAACGAAAACTATGTCAAAACCAGCCAGACTGTTTTCGAAACCAGGTCAAAATCAACTAAAACCGGCTCAAAACCGGGTCAAAAGCAGCTCATAAAGTCCAGGAGTACCTTTACTTCAAAACCAGCTCAAAACCAACGAAAATCAGGTCAAAACCGGCGAAGCTGTTTTTGAAACCAGGTCAAAATAAACTAAAACCAGCTTACAACCAACTAAAACCAGCTCAAAACGAACTAAAACCAGCTCATAAAGTCCAGGAGTACTTTTACTTCAAAACCAGCTCAAAACCAACAAAAACTAGCTTTAAACCAACTAAAACCACGTCAAAACCAGCTCATAAAGACGAGGAATACCTTTATTTCAAAACCAGTGCAAAACCAATAAAAACTAGGTCAAAACCAGCCACGCTGTTTTCGAAACCAAGTCAAAACCAGCTCATAAAGTCCAGGAGTACCTTTACTTCAAAACCAGCTCAAAACCAACGAAAATCAGGTCAAAACCGGCGAAGCTGTTTTTGAAACCAGGTCAAAATAAACTAAAACCAGCTTACAACCAACTAAAACCAGCTCAAAACGAACTAAAACCAGCTCATAAAGTCCAGGAGTACTTTTACTTCAAAACCAGCTCAAAACCAACAAAAACTAGCTTTAAACCAACTAAAACCACGTCAAAACCAGCTCATAAAGACGAGGAATACCTTTATTTCAAAACCAGTGCAAAACCAATAAAAACTAGGTCAAAACCAGCCACGCTGTTTTCGCTCAAAAGTCCAAGTCAAAACCAGCTCAAAACCAACGTCCAAAACCGGAGTTTTTGACAACCAACTAAAACCAGCTCAGCTTTAAACCAACCAGCTCAAAACCAAAACCAAGTCAAAACCAGCTCATAAAGTCCAGGAGTACCTTTACTTCAAAACCAGCTCAAAACCAACGAAAATCAGGTCAAAACCGGCGAAGCTGTTTTTGAAACCAGGTCAAAATAAACTAAAACCAGCTTACAACCAACTAAAACCAGCTCAAAACGAACTAAAACCAGCTCATAAAGTCCAGGAGTACTTTTACTTCAAAACCAGCTCAAAACCAACAAAAACTAGCTTTAAACCAACTAAAACCACGTCAAAACCAGCTCATAAAGACGAGGAATACCTTTATTTCAAAACCAGTGCAAAACCAATAAAAACTAGGTCAAAACCAGCCAAAACCAAGTCAAAACCAGCTCATAAAGTCCAGGAGTACCTTTACTTCCCAGCTCAAAACCAACGAAAATCAGGTCAAAACCGGCGAAGCTGTTTTCGAAACCAGGTCAAAATAAACTAAAACCAGCTTACAACCAACTAAAACCAGCTCAAAACGAACTAAAACCAGCTCATAAAGTCCAGGAGTACTTTTACTTCAAAACCAGCTCAAAACCAACAAAAACTAGCTTTAAACCAACTAAAACCACGTCAAAACCAGCTCATAAAGTCGAAACCAACCAGTGCAAAACCAATAAAAACTAGGTCAAAACCAGCAAGGCTGTTTTCGAAACCAAGTCAAAACCAGCTCATAATGTCCAGGAGTACCTTCATTTCTAAACCAGCTCAAAACCAACGAAAACTATGTCAAAACCAGACAGGCTGTTTTCGAAACCAAGTCAAAACCAGCTCATAATGTCCAGGAGTACCTTCATTTCTAAACCATCTCAAAACCAACGAAAACTATGTCAAAACCAGCCAAGCTGTTTTCGAAACCAGGTCAAAATAAACTAAAACCAGCTTACAACCAACTAAAACCAGCTCAAAACGAACTAAAACCAGCTCATAAAGTCCAGGAGTACTTTTACTTCAAAACCAGCTCAAAACCAACAAAAACTAGCTTTAAACCAACTAAAACCACGTCAAAACCAGCTCATAAAGTCGAGGAATACCTTGATTTCAAAACCAGTGCAAAACCAATAAAAACTAGGTCAAAACCAGCCACGCTGTTTTCGAAACCAAGTCAAAACCAGCTCATAAAGTCCAGGAGTACCTTTACTTCAAAACCAACTCAAAACCAACGAAAATCAGGTCAAAACCGGCGAAGCTGTTTTCGAAACCAGGTCAAAATAAACTAAAACCAGCTTACAACCAACTAAAACCAGCTCAAAACGAACTAAAACCAGCTCATAAAGTCCAGGAGTACTTTTACTTCAAAACCAGCTCAAAACCAACAAAAACTAGCTTTAAACCAACTAAAACCAAAACCAGCTCATAAAGTCGAGGAATACCTTTATTTCAAAACCAGTGCAAAACCAATAAAAACTAGGTCAAAACCAGCCACGCTGTTTTCGAAACCAAGTCAAAACCAGCTCATAATGTCCAGAAGTACCTTAATTTCGAAACCAGCTCAAAACCAACGAAAACTATGTCAAAACCAGCCAAGCTGTTTTCGAAACCAGGTCAAAATAAACTAAAACCAGCTTACAACCAACTAAAGCCAGCTCAAAACGAACTAAAACCAGCTCATAAAGTCCAGGAGTACTTTTACTTCAAAACCAGCTCAAAACCAACAAAAACTAGCTTTAAACCAACTAAAACCACGTCAACACCAGCTCATAAAGTCGAGGAATACCTTGATTTCAAAACCAGTGCAAAACCAATAAAAACTAGGTCAAAACCAGCCACGCTGTTTTCGAAACCAAGTCAAAACCAGCTCATAAAGTCCAGGAGTACCTTTACTTCAAAACCAGCTCAAAACCAACGAAAATCAGGTCAAAACCGGCGAAGCTGTTTTCAAAACCAGGTCAAAATAAACTAAAACCAGCTTACAACCAACTAAAGCCAGCTCAAAACGAACTAAAACCAGCTCATAAAGTCCAGGAATACCTTTACTTCAAAACCAGCTCAAAAACAACGAAAACCATGGCCAAAACCAGCCAGGCCGTTTTCGAAACCAGGTCAAAACCAACTAAAACCGGCTCAAAACCAGGTCAAAAGCAGCATTATTAAATAACTTCGCCAAAATCCTGGAGCAAATCCTGTATAAGTCAATCTATTTTAATACAAAAAATGTTGCTTTACTCAGTTCGTGAGCCAGGTTCTGGATGTTCAAGGTCAAGTGGACTCAATTTACACGGATTTTTCACATGCTTTTGACGCTCTTGATCACGGACTTCTCTTGCATAAACTTGCCACCTTTTCTCCTAAACTACGATCATTGATTCAATCATATTTATCGCATAGACCTAACTAGCGGTGTACCTCAAGGTTCCAACCTCGGCCCTTTGCTTTTCAATCTCTTTATCAATGAGCTTTTGCACTCTTTGACTTGTCTTGCGTTGGCATATGCGGATGATGATGAAATTATTCTGCAGTGTGTCGAATCGCTATAAAGCTGAGATTACAACATAATATTGATATTTTAGCTAATTGGTCAATCAATAACAATCTTTCCCTTAACATTAGAAAGTGCTTTGCGATGTCTTTCACAAGGAGAACCAACCGCTACCATTATGCACGATCGGTAATCAAACTCTTACTAGCGTCGACGAATTTAAGGATCTTGGTGTCATTTTTGATCCGGCTTTAACTTTTGCTAGGCACATCGAATCCATGTGTTCTTCAGTTTCAAAAATGTTAGGATTTATTACCCGGACCTCATGTTATTTCAACGATATTTCAATTTTTTCTGGCAACGATGTAGTGTCAGTGAAGAGCTCAACTATTAAAAAGTTTATCAATTTTGAGCTATTTGAGAGATCAAATCCTGGACGTTTCTTACGTTAAATCAGGAGGTTAATCTGCTTGGATCCAATCTAGCGGATTGTATCATTAAAGGAGGTTTATTTGATCTGATCATCCTCACCCTCACATCCCCTCGAGTGTGCCGCAGATGAAGATCGCCCTCTCATGAAATGTCACGTAAATAATTATTAATCTAGAGTCTAGAGGGGTGGTTTGTTTTGTGGGACCCTGAGCTGGTTGCGTCCACTCAGCCATAACTCGGTGGTCCTGCTTACTCCTTCTAGGGATGAGCGAAGCTCCTAAGCTTTTGCTTCATCTTTATGGATGCATCTCTTGCTGGTTGCAGAGTTGTGAGATGTTAATGGCGCCAGCACCTTTTAGGGGGAGGGTGGAGGGAAGGGATCCGGATCAAATTCAGCTGCTTCGGCTACGATCGGATTAGATGATCTTTCTACTCTTTCCACGGTCTCGAGTGGCAACTGTGAAGCATTATTGGAGAAGGGATGGAATCTCCAAGTCCCGTCGTAGAATAAACCAACACGGATTCGAAATTAGCCTCAGTATTTTGGTTTGCTGCGCCTCAATCCTTATTAGATGGGTTTCGGCAGCGCATAGCGTGAGGATTGGACGAAGAAAATTATTAAGCTTAAGTCTCAATGATAGAAGACTCTTGTTGCAAAAAAGGTAAAAGGGTAGATGACCGACCTGGTGGCGTCGAAGCTGGATCATTTCAAGGTAAGTGAATCGCTCGACATTTCGTTTCGTTGAGTTTGAGCGCGTAATTTCGTCCAGACGTTAAACGGACTGCCACGCATTTTTATCCGAAATATTTTCCTTCGAAAGCTACAACTTTTTCCCATCTTTGAATTCCCTCCCAGTAGGACCGCTCATCTTTTGAGGCCAAAAACGTATCCACCCAATTTTTGATACCTTCAACTGAAATGAAGCGTATTCCGGACAAAATATTCTGCATAGATCGAAACAAGTGATAGTCAGCAGGATAGGAGCAATATCTAGGCTATACGGTGGGTGGGGCAATACCTCCTATTCGCTGTTACCGCTGGTATCACAGAAGTGTCACAGGAAGAAAATATGGGACGTTCTAGAATAAATTGCTATGTAGATCGGATGGGGGAAAAAGGATATGAGAAGATAAGCGACAACCTAATAAAAATCTCCATAAATTGCATTAATACAAGCGAATACCTACGGCCTGCAAAATTTTAAAATATTCCTAGCTGAAATCGAAATATTTCCCTCGAGAACATGATGTTAACATATCTGCTATGCGTGCATTATTCACGAGCTGTCTGATCACGATAGCTTCCCTCGCTGATACTGCATTCCTTATTTATTACTCTATGAACTATAGATGTTGTTTTGTAAAGTCTAAGAGAGTCACATTACTATATATGTACATACTGTAGACGATATCAAACTTGAAACGTTATAAGATGCCAATATATATCGTCTTTCATCTTATCGCGCTCTTTTCGAAATGGGGGAAATTTCAAACAGGTGCTGAAATAAAAGACGCAAGCAGGTGTGAATTTACGCAAAGAGAAAAGGAGGTTATGTGTCAAGTCAGCATTATACGAGGGCGACCTGAAATGTTTCCGGAATCGGCAATCTAACTGTCAAAATTTCAGACGTCTTCTGCCAATAGTTGCTGTTTAAGAGTGTATTTTGTGTAGCAAGCAAATAGAAAAAATCGAATTTCTCTATTCCATCAATTTCGACCATCAGCTTCTGAGTGAGCGAGTGAACGCCCAAAAACAGCTACCAATGATGAAACTTCATTTCCCCTTTTATTATTTTTCCTCGAAAGAGAATGAAGGTGGAACTATAAGATGGGGCACCAGCAGGAGCTGAATTTGCTTGTCACTCGAAATTTTCACAGACTGGTTTAAACATTTCCTTAAGTTTGCCAAGCCGACTGCAGACGATCCAGCTCTTCTGATTCTAGACGGACATAACACCCATACAAATTTGGATTTCATCGATTTGGCAAGACAAAACCACACAAGAGTGTTATGTTTGCCCCCACACTGCAGTCACAGGCTCCAACCTCTAGACGTATCTTTCATGGGGCCAGTCAATAAGTATTATATCCGTGCAGTTGAGAAATATTTTCGCTTTAACCCAGGAAGAGCAATAACTGTCTCCCAATTTAGCAAACTATTCGGTGAAGCTTACAGTGAGACAACACAACAAATGGATTTTGCAAATGTGGAATAAAACCAATAGACCGACATATCTTCAATGATCATGACTTCCTAGCAGACACAACAGATATCACTCTTGTTGAACTGGAAGCACAACAAAATGAGTATAACAAAGAGAATGTGACACCTGAGAGAAAAGAGCAGCTAAGCCGCCAATGTTCCAAGAAAAGTCAACCTTGGAAGCAACGCTACCAGAACTCCCGTAGGTGCCTCGCCAATGTTAAGTCAACATGGAGGAACATTAACATCGCCAATTTTCAATCCACAATCGAGCACATCATGGGCAATAACACCTAAAGACGTATTTCCGCTTCCCAAGGCATTGCCTAAAACCAACAAAATAATCAGAAGGAGGGACCCCGTACATACAATTTGAAAATGGCTTAGATGTTGAGCCGCAGGCGCCTAGGCGTTAGCCCATATCCTGCAATTTTCATGTACCACACCGCACATAACAAGTTATCAGCTTTGAAACTGTCACCCACAATCTCACCGCCCGCACCGCACCTCCGGAGAGGACCGGCAAGCCGGAGGGCTCCTCTCCCCCGTGCTACCCATGTTAGACAAGTTTCCTTGTCAGCGTTAGACGGGTCACCGCTGGAGACGCTTTAGCGAACTCCTACCTCACATCTAACCCCACGCCACCTCCTTGCGGATGGCAACTATCGGCCAAGCGTGGGAAACGGAATCTGGCCGTGAGGTACAACCAGCCCGCCCGTGAATTAAGCCTGAACTACGGGGACGGCCGGGCCGAAGCCCTACCCCAAAATGCCAACCACGCCAACTCTTTCGCCCCTCCGGCGATCAAGTATCCGCGGCAGCTACAGTGAAACCGTAGGGTCCCAGAGTCACCGAGTTGTTTTAGGATGAAACCAAAGGTTTCCCCAACCAGACAACCAGCGGGCGGACTACTCCTCGGCGAACCGACTTTTGTCCTCCCCTACTATCTTCGTCAAATTCTCCCGCCACGCCCGTTTCCCTGAGTGTGGCCACCAAGGATGGGGTAGTGCAGCTGCAGAGTTCTCTAGGTAAGCGCCGTAGGGTGCCTCACTTACCCACCGTAAGCGGCCCCGTACAGTAATCTTAACTAGTAGTCCATATAAAAATGAGTTGCGAGGAGAAAAATTAAAGCAAAAACAAAGGGAAGCACCAAAGTGTTCAGCCAAAGATAACAAAACTGGTAAAACTATCAAAAAATCTTATATTACTTAAGAGAAATCTCTCTCTCAATTTTCATGATGATGATATATATGATGACCATGGATGCTTTTACTGTGGTGAACTTTGGTCTCAGTCAAGAGGCGAAAATGGTTGGATACTGTGCTCCGTTTGTAAACGATGGTCTCATGAAGAATGCTCGGGATGTGATGACGAAGACGAGGTTTTTCTTTGCGAATTTTGTTCATAAGACATGTGATTTTCTAATAATTAATTAAAGTTCTTAAGTAGTTCTTAAACCCAGCGGCGGCAGGAAAGAGATTTGCCTCAAGTGAAGAGGTAATCGCCACTACAGATGATTATTTTGCAGACCTCGAAACATCCTACTTTTCCGACGGCTTGAAGAGATTGGAGCGTTTGAAAACGTCGAATTCTTGTCGATTCCGGAAACATTTCAGGTTGCCGTCGTAGTACATCAGGTGATGAAGTTCTTGTATTAGAATCAGAAGAACTTAAGACAAAGAATAGAACTTCTGAAACAGCATTGATTGAAGCAATAGAACCAGGATTAGGCACGTCCTTAAATGCAATTATAAGAACAATGGAAACGAATAAATCTTTCAACAGCAATAATAATTCTACACCAAAAATCACTTTCCCATTTAAATCTATTTTGTTTTGGCCATGTTCAGAAGAAAACTCAGGGAAAACGACTACTAGAAGTAAAGAAAAAGTGCGTGCTGTTCACAGCGATGGAAAGAGTACTATTTAAAAAAAAGAGAATATTAGGAATGAAAAGGAAAAGGCGATTTTAGACAGGAAAAGAAACAGCAAGAAGAGGAAAATAAAGAAGAGAAGATTATGAAAAAGAAGTGTCGACTTAATTCAGTATAAGGAGTGAAAAAAAAGCATCGTTTCAGAAATCAATCCAGTTGGAGATGGTCCATTAGATTCCACCAACGCAAAAACAGTAACCTTTGATTAAGTGTTAATGATTATGTAATACAGGGTCCGGCAAAATAACCTCCCACATTTTAATCATTAATAAAAACGCCATTGTAAATGTTGTTTAATTTTTATTTTTATTAAATGGAAATGTATAGTTTGCCATTGGTTTTCATTAAGTTTTGAAAATTACAAACTTCAAGTGGCGACCATTGCTTTCGATACACATTCGTAGGTGATTTTTGAACGTTTCCATTACTCGAGCAGTCATTTGAGGCGATATTCCTGCAATTTCTTGACGTATTACTGCTTTTAATTCGTCAATGGTTCGGGGATCGTGTTCAAAGGCCTTCGCTTTCAGGTAGTCCCAAAGGAAAAAGTCGCATGGGGCAAGATCGGGTGCACGCGCAGGCCACCCAACGTCTCCACGTAATGAGATTACGTGTCCTGAAAACATCTCCTTAAAACGTTCATGGACCTTCTGGCCGTATGAGCCGTAGCTCCATCCTGTTGGAACCATACATCCGCATGGTTAAGTTCTCTAAGTCTTGGATCCAAAAAATTACGTAGCATGTCGATATACCGATCGGCGGTTACGGTAACCGTAACGCCTCCCTTTTCAAAAAAAATAGGGACCCCAAACGCCAAATGACCCAACAGCACACCAAACAGTAACGTGTGGGCTGTGAAGTGACCTTTCATGGAGCTGCTGCGGATTTTCTCGTGCCCAGTAACGAAAATTTTGCTTGTTCACACAGCCGGATAAATGGAAATGGGCTTCGTCACTCGTTATGTTTTTAAAAATATCGTTGCAACATGCTCTACGATTTTCCCAGTCTCCTTCACTCAGCTCTTGTGCGATCATCATTTTGTATGGGTGGAAGTGTAGGTCTGCGGGTAAAATTCTTCGCAGTGAACGATCTGATAAACGCAAAGCAGCGGCATGTTTAGCAGCTGAACGAGTAGGAGATCGTTCCACAGCTTCTCCAACAGCTGCAACATTTGCAGGTGTCCGAACACTTCTGGGTCTACCGGTTGGTTTTCTTTTTAAGGCTGAACCTGTGGCTCTATAATTCGAAACCCAAAGCAGTATTCTTTTGCGATCTGGAACCGGAGCATGTCTACCTAGTGCGAAGAGAGTATGAAAAGTTCGTTGCGTTGTAATCACAGATTCATTTTTCAAAAATGTTTTGATAATGGCAGCACGATGTTCGCCGGTCCAAATCATGATGACAACTAAAATGGCAAGACATGTGCTACCAACTGAAAACACTAAGCTCCCCATCGCTTCAGTGGCGCGGGCGCAGTGGCGGAGCAAAATGTGGGAGATTATTCTGCCGGACCCTGTAGTAAAGTACGAAGGATAGAATTTTCCTGGGAAGGTAAACAAATTCAAATCAAGTTAGTGTTAGTGCTATGACTATGAGTGGCATTAACCATTGAAAATGGCTGTCGGAATCAGATTAATTATGGTACCCTTTAAAGGATTTGACACATTTAACAACATTTAACACATTTGACAAATAAGGAATTTCATTGACAAAACAAGCCTACTAGTACAGAATCATTGGAAAAGCATTAGACACATTTTGAAAAGCAATTGACAAAAGAGGAAAAGCAAAAGAAAAAGACTATAATTATAAATTCGGCTACTGATAAAATCAATTTTCTTTCGTACACAAAGAAGAGAGAGAGAAAAAAACTCGGATTTTAACCGTATAAGTAATGAGGAGTCACGGATTTAATAAAATTTCCCAAGGTTTACATTAAAAACCATCCTCCGATAGTCTCTTCAGAGCGCAGCATAGCATAGGAAGTAGTACGCCTTTTAAATATTTAAAATTCCGACCATTCCGCTAGTGCCCTGCGGTGACACCGATTGAAAAAATAAAATCGTGAAATTCGACTGCGTCTTCTGCAGGCTTTTGTGCTTCCGCTTTATCTATATCTAATCTACGCCTACGGCCGTTTCACACGGCCCACTTTCCCGATTTAATATATGTAGGAATCCCCACGGCGATTTATTTTTTTACTAGATAGTTGAAGGTCGAAACGCACAAATCTTACATTAAATACTAAGATATGCAAAATTCATGTTTTGTGTTAATAATATGTACAATAAGGAGAAAAGAAACTTACACAAATTTATTAAATATTATCCAAGGAAGGCAAACAGTAAAGAAATGGTATAAGACGGCTATTCGAAAAAAATGAGAAAACAAAAAAGACACAGAATAAAAGTGATGATGAAGGGTATGAGCCAAACATGAAAATAAAGAAAGAGTATGATTCTAAGCAAGATAAAATTATTATTTTAAACGATATAAACCTGTATCCTACTGATAGTGAAGCTGGTGAAAATGAGTCAGGAAATAATGGATTAATAGATAATTTTGAAGCCGAAAATGCCGTATAAAAATAATAAGTTTGTCATAGAAGATATCATGGAGACAATTCTAGAAAATATCTTTATTGCAATAGGTGAAAACGGAAACCAAGAGAACCAAAAAACATTTAACATTGTACAAGAGATTATGGACATAATTTTAGAAAGAGTCCATCGCTACTTTATAAGGTGAAGTGGGGTAAATGCAAACTAAAATTAGAGAAGTGCAAATTCAAACCTTGAACCAAGCATTTTTGGCTTTAAAATTGAGAAAAAAAATTCTAATACTTCTTGATTATTTATCTACCAGTTGTAATAGTCAAAATGGCTACATGTCATTCGAAATCACAAAAAAAAAATTATTTTTAAAACAATGTTGGTGTATTACATTTGCCCCGCAACTTCGGGAAAATGTGATAACAGACTTTCATTTTCCATATGGTTTGTGTCGAATGTGGTTAAGGGGCTAATGTAAAAGAGTACAATTTTCTCTACATTTTGGTACCAGAACGATTTTTTATTTCAAATATTAACAAGAGTACTGACACTCTTTAAAACAATATTTTTGAAACATATTAAGACGCTTTGTAACAGCTTATAAATGTGAATAAGGAAAATAAAATGTTTGTTAACAAAGATTTAGACCGTCAAATTTCACGGAAAAAGTGATTCCACGTCGGTCTTCTGTCGGTTCGGGAAGTATTCGCACTATATTGGCACTATCCACGATGTCTTCATCCTCAACATTTGGCCAAATGAACTTATTTTTTCTAAACCTAGCAAATTTGATCTGCCATTCGTCAGCACCATTTTTTTCAATGAATTTGCCAACATAGTATTTGGTGGTTTTCTTTGTGGCATATTGCACCAGGACCCACCTATTAACTTCAATCGTTCCATGGTCATCTACAAAATCATTTTCTACGGAATTTCGAAGTTCATCCAAAAACTCTTCTGGATCATCTGAGTCTTGGTACGTGGGTACTTCCGAATCTGTGTCTGATGAAGTTGAGTCTCTTCTGATTACCTTCTGTTGTGATTGTTTCCTTTGTGTTTCTGTCAGACTTGCAGACGGAATTCTATTTGCAGTAATCACTGCAGCTCCAGGAGCCAACCTTTTTTTAGGAATCTTTGGTGTGCCTTGATGTTGTCGAACACAACCTAAGAGAAGTGTTTCAAAATTACAATTTCCGGAAGAGGTAGGCGGTCCGCAGGAAAGCTGAAACCACAGGGTGCACAGTACTGGTAGATGGGGTGCTAGCTTCAACGGCATCGTGCGTATTAAGATCGTTGGTGGCAGTCACCTGAATTGAGCCATTTGGGGACTGATTTTGCGCGTTGTCATTTGTAAGACTGTTGGGAGCAGAATTCACGGCGTCCCATCTTTTAAAGCGTCGACATCAAATTTTTCCCTAGCTACGACTTGGTCGTTAAACGGTACTATTCCGGCTTTCTTGAATCCATTTATGAGTATAGCTGCCGATGCGTCTCTCCAAATTTCCGCAATAAATTGAGAGAACATGTTTTTTGGCAATTTCCGCCCCACATTATGCCTTTGCCATTTTACTAATCTTTGGTCCCAGGCAGTTTTCACTGCTTTGAAAACAGCGAGGTCTAGAGGCTGTAGTAAGTGAGTGGTGTGTGCGGGTAACTTGAGTATGGTTATATTTTGCTCTCTAGCCAACTCAATTATACTTGTGGTCATGTGTGTTGAATGTCCGTCGTAAATAATAAGAACGGGCCTTTCTTCGCCTAATGCTGGGATTACTGTGTTTTTGAAGTAGTTTAGGAAAATTGTCGAGTCCATCCAGCCTTTCTTGCTCGCTGCGTAGGACATTCCCGGGAAAATTTCATCTGAAGTTTGCCACTGATCCCATATATTGGCCCCTTTAAAAATTATTAAGGGTGGTCCCTTCTCTCCAGAAGCGCTTGCCAATAAACACACTGTAGTGTTCTCCCGTCCTGGGGTGCTAGTAATACGTGAACATGGTTTTCCTCGTTTACCCACTACCTTTGTTTTGCTTGGATCTATGCAAAAACTGCTCTCATCCAAATTCCAAATTTGGGAAGGTCGATTTAGAAGCTGCAGCTCACTTAACGTTTCTTTCAATAAACTGAAGTAGCCATAAATAAGAAAGGGGTCAGTGGCTTTTTTTCTAGCGTATTCTACCGATTGAGGAATCTTAATGCTTAAAGCATGTCTGTTCTTGAATGAGATGAACCAATCTGTACCAGGTACACCCTCTTTAAAGGCGTTTTAATCTCGTTTTCTTTAACAAAATCGGCAACCATTTGCAAAACTTCCTTTTTGGAGAGGCCGAACCCCCATTTTTCCAAAGTAGTAATTCCTGCTGCTAATTCTTCTTCCTGCTCCTGAGTTAATACTGTCAATCGGCCTTTATTTGCTTTTTTCATGCCCCGTGTACCTTTTGTATGGCTGTAAATCGTAGCGTACGGAATATTGTACGTTCTCGAAGCTTTATATATAGTCATTCTACCAGATTTTATTGCTCGTACAGCCACTTTAATATCATCTTTATTATATGATGGGTCATTACCCTTTCTTTTGTATGACCGCACCATTGTCTAGAACAAAAAATATGGGGCGAATGTAATGCATGGTACGGGGTAAATGTAAAATAGTGTATGATACATTTGCCCCGACACCCTCCATTTTGCGGGGTAAATGTATCATCCACATATAAAAAAAACAAACATAAACATACTTCATTTACTATTGGCACATTATAAACAAAGCACTCTTTTAGTCTAGTGACATAAATTTCAGAAAACTCACCTTAATACGCAAGTAACCAGACCAATCCTACAAAACACCTGTTGCACTTAATTCATAACCTCACATGTAGGCGCATCGAAACTTACCCACTGTTTTGACACTCGGTCGGTAAAACAGCATTCTATGGAGATAGGTAATTTCAAGGAAGTTAACTTGATCACATACACCGGTGGAGAAAGTAGTTTTGATTATTTTATAAAATTTAAGGGTTATTATTACAATTGCCCCATTTTCACATTTACCCCACTTTACCTTACTAAAAAAGGAGAAAATCGTAAGAGGAGAAAGGTTAAAAGGAAAGGAAGATACTTAAGGATACTTGAAGGAAAAGAATCAAGGACATGAATTAAAAAAAAATACGCAAAAGAATGTGTATAAGAAATTGCGCCAAGAAAATAATTCAAGAAAGACGAAAAGCTGTTAATAATGACTATTGGCAATAATATATCTCAAGAACCAACAAAAAGAAAAGTTATTATGGGTGGCGTTGCTTCTCGTAGGTAAAAAACATTAAAATATTATCTGCCAGATGAAAAAGGAACTATTCAAGAAGTATGTAAAATATAACACTAAACACTTTAACCCACTGAACACCAAACAAGTTTGAACTAAAACACCGACGCGTTTCAACAGCAATGCTGTCATTATCAAGGCGATAATAAAACTAAATTAAAATAAAATCTACAAAAACAGGTAACCTAAATGTTATGCACGGTCAATCCGATACGCATCATTAATTTCCGATTAACGATAACAATGACGAATGCGGTATAGGTCCATTGTCACAGTTCATTACACATGACTTATTTTTATATATTTCTAAACTTTCCAAAACATTTAGAAACTTACAATTGTTTATTTGTCTAATTAATTTAACATTCGTATGATCGATGTTGTGATCTGTTTCAAAAATGTGTTGGGCAACGCTCGATTTCTCAATTCTATTCAATCTAAGATGAGCCATATGCTCTTTGAATCTAGTTGAGACTGCTCTCCTGGTTTGCCCAATATATTTTTGATTACAATCTTTACAATTGATTTCGTAAATACGTGACTTTTCTAGAGGTTGTATTTTATCTTTAGGGTTACCGATGAGACTTCGTAAACTAGTCCCAGAACTGTAAACTATTCTGAGATCTAGCTCTTTGAAGATTTTACTCAAACCTTTAGTGATAAAGGAGCGTAAGGGAAGGTCACAACGGGTGAAGCTTTAACATCCTCTCGAAAAGTCGTAGATTCTTTCACAGTTTTCTTATAATTAAACTTCCTAATTAACTTATAGATATGCTGAGGCTGGAAACCATTACACTTGGCCGCAACTTTTATAATTTTAATCTCTTTCTCATACCTCGCCTTGTTCAAGGGAAAAGTGAGAAGTCTGTGGACCAAAAAATTCAGGCTTGCCATTTCGTGTTGAACACAATGATGGGAATCTGAAGGAATGTAGCGAAGTGTACTGGTTTCCTTTCTATACACGTCAAACTCTAATCTATTGTTATTTCTAATTACTAAAGTATCTAGAAAGGGTAGCTGACCGTTTTCTTCTCTTTCACAAGTGAACTTTATGGTTTCGAACCGATTATTTAATCTATTGAGAAAATCGTCAATATTATATTTTTTAGTGTCAAATATAGCGAAAATATCATCCACATACCTCAACCAAACCCTAGGAAAGTATTCGCTCTCGGATTCTAAGTCTTTTTCAAAACGGCTCATGAAAAGGTTAGCCAAAAAGGGCGACTCATTGCCGTTCCTTCCAGCTGTTCGTAAAAACTCCCGTTGAATTGAAAAATGTTCTGCTGTTTCATACAGATGTCAGTTAAGCGGATATATTCCTGGACACATTGTTGACTCATGTATTTTGAAGCAACAAGTCCTCGAGGTATGTCAAGGTGTCTGGAATCGGTACACTAGGAAAGAGAGAACTAACATCAAATGAAATCAATATTTCACCCTCCAGCAACTGAATATTTTGAATGTCTTTAATAAATTCTAACGAATTTTTTACTGCAAAACTAGATTGCTGTATTGGCAAATTATTAAATTCATTGGTCAGCCATTTGGAAACCTTATAAGTCGGTGCGTCAATTGCCGAAACAATTGGCCTTACCGACTTGCCAGATTTGTGAATTTTAGGTTAAACAATATAATTTAGGGATAACAGGATTGGGAACATGTAGCTTACGTCTAACATCGGCAGTAACAAGGTTGTTACAAGTTTTAAACACATTGTTGACGTCTCTAATCATTTTCGGTAAAGGATTTTTTGAAATTGACTTATAAGGACCACTACTCAACAGGTCATTAACCCGATCATAGTAGTCCTCTTTATCTAAAATAACAACCTTGTTCCCTTTGTCAGCTTTCAAATAAAAAACAATCTTTTTCCCGCAAAGTTTTAATGATTTTAGTGTTTTCGGATTTCTGAGGTGATTAATAGGATTTAAAATTTTTTGAAATAGTATGTTTGCAGGCCTCCCTAACGAACTGTTTTGTGGGCTCAGGAAACCGCTGGATAGAGGATTCTATCCCGGCAATAACCCACTCAACATTCGATTCACGAGTTTGCAAACCAAATTTCAATCCTTTATTCAAAAGATTAAGTTCCCGTTCACTAAAAGTTTGCGAAGAATGATTTTCTACTATGTTAATGGTATTCATCGGAACATGATGTTTATTTTTTAAAAAACAACCTAACTTTCTTAATTTCCTATCATGAGAGAATTTATTATTCTGAACTTTCCTATCGATTGAAATAAACATGTTCCGTTGAAAATCACACCATAGTTGATATTCAACATCATTAAGATCTAATGTTAAAAATTTCCAAAGTTGGTAAGCTTGAATCTCAAGTTTACTGCGTTTGGCAAAAAGATATTCGATTTCTGAACGCAACCATTTTTCTTTCGCGTAACGAATGACTTTATCACTACTTTTGCAATTATTCGAAACAGTAACATTAATAAAGTTTGGAAAAACAGAAAAACGTTTACAAGTTTTCAGAAATCTAATATCTTCGCTAATAAACCTCATTTTAGCACTAACCTTATGGTATAAGTTCTGATCCTTGGACCTGGTAGCCATATTGCGAAGTTCTTCACTGGATCTCTTGGTGCAGAAGTAGAACACTAAACACTTTAATCCACTGAACACCAAACAAGTTTTGACTAAAACACCGAAACCCTAAAGATAAAATACAACCTCTAGAAAAGTCAGGTATTTAAGAAATCAATTGTAAAGATTGTAATCAAAAATATATTGGGCAAACCAGGAGAGCAGTCTCAACTAGATTCAAAGAGCATATGGCTTAGATTTAATAGAATTGAGAAATCGAGCGTTGCCCAACACATTTTTGAAACAGATCACAACATCGATCATACGAATGTTAAATTAATTAGAGAAATAAACAATTGTAAGTTTCTAAATGTTTTCGAAAGTTTAGAAATATATAAAAATAAGTCATGTGTAATGAACTGTGACAATGGACCTATACCGCATTCGTCATTGTTTTCGTTAATCGGAAATTAATGATGCGTATCGGATTGATCGTGCATAACATTTAGGTTACCTGTTTTTGTAGATTTTATTTTAATTTAGTTTTATTATCGTCTTGATAATGACAGCATTGCTGTTGAAACGCGTCGGTGTTTTAGTTAAAACTTGTTTGGTGTTCAGTGGGTTAAAGTGTTTAGTGTTCTACTTCTGCACCAAGAGATTCAGTGAAGAACTTATGTAAAATATTTTTTCTAAGTACAGTAGGCTACATTTCGTCAAATGATAGAATTATTCGATATGTAGTGTCAGGGCTCAAAATAAATTCTCTTAAAGATTGGGAATCAGATGCCCACAAATCAGAAGAAAAGAAGATTGTAGTCACTGTGGATTTACAAAAAGTTAGTATAGCTTGAAGCAACATCCGGTAGACCCAAGAGGGATCTTGTTAGTACTTTTTATGCTTTTCTATTGTCCCACTGGTGTGCAATTTGTTTGTGCATCGTTCATGATATCTTTCATTTTTTGCATTTTTATGCACGCGGATTCTGCCATCGTAGCGAGACTTGAAAACTTGTTGATGTACAAATCCAACCGTTTTCTTCTAGTACTTCTGTTAAAAAACGCTTTCTTGTAGTACTCCTGCTGAGAAACCGGCTGCTCTTATTTTTCTTGGGGCAGATCTTATTGAACCAGAAAAAATTGCAATTTAGTGGACCCACAGAGGTCGAAGACGAATTTTGGACGATCTGGTTAGTCAAAGCTGCATCCTCTTTGTAGTTAGTTAGTTTAAGACGTTTTGATGTACCTGGTTATACATGGGGAGGCAAGGATGGGAGCATACAGGTACAAAACATATGTACTATATGTCGATAACCGAGCATGTGGGAAAGGCTTGGAGCGGGGGAGGCTGCCAAGTATGCATTTGGAATCAAAAAGCAAGATTTACTCTGGTACACGAGCGGATCTAAGACGGCTAAAGAATGAAGGATACAACTACGCATTGAGGGAATATGCTTCTGTGCTTCAGGTGGAAATATATGTCATGTCATCTTCCAGTGCGCACACACAATGAATGTGAAAGCGGTGACCAAAAGACGAATTTACGTCATGTCTGATAGCCAAGTGGCACTAAAGGAATCGATGACAACGGAAGGCCTGACGAACTCGCAAAGAGAGGGTCAGAGATGGAAATGTACGGCCCAGAACCAAATCGTCAACTCCCCAATTAATGTCAAAGAGTAGTTATTGGTGCCAAAATAATAACCTTTATAGGAGGAAACAGCTCTGTATTGTTTCGGGCCTAATAACAGGACTGCGGTGACAGAACACCTATGTACACAAAATCGTACTGTTTGACGAAGACACAAAGTGTAGACCTTGCGAGATAGAACCGGAGATAGCCGATCATGTACTAGGCGACCGCGAGGCACTAGATCGCAGAAGACAAAACCTATTTAGGAGAACGAAAGGAGACCCAGAGACTCGGTTAGGGACCTGTACTGGTTAGTGGAGAAGCCTGAAGGCTGCGGTGCCATACCAGTGACCAGAGGTTGGTACGGTATAAGAAGCGAAAAAAATACTTTTTGATTTCAGTCAAGCCTGATCAATCGAGATTTCTAGATGTTGGTCTGGGAACTTTTTCAATTTTTCAACAATAACAGCATTTTCTGGTAGCACTATTAATATTCGTTGAAATCATCTTTCAACCACGTCAGCAAGCCTTTCCAAAGGAGAGTAAATCAGGACAGCCGAACTCATACATACAGAATCTGCATACTAAACGCCCTGAGCAAGTTGTACGAAGCGATGATACGGCGGAGAGTGGAAGACGAGGTACAAAAGAAAGGAGGTCTAGCAAAATACCAATTTGGATTTAGGAAGGGAGGGTCAGTATTGTAAGCACTCGGTATAATCAAAAAGATCAAAATGGAATGTATTAATAACGCTGGATGTTCAGAATGCGTTTAATACGGCTTGCTGGAACCTAATCCTTGAGAACCTGGAAAAGAGAAAAGTATCTGCCTACTTGATCAACATCATAGTCGACTACCTGAAAGATAGGAGCATCCAGGTAACGAAGAGGGATCTGCTAGAAATTCATGCGGGAGTTCCACAAGGCTCTGTCCTGGGACCCACACTGTGGAACATCCTATATAACGATGTGTTGGAAATTGAGCTGCAGGGACGAGCCAAAACTATTGCCTATGCTGATGACTTGGCGCTGTTAGTAACGGCAGACAGCAAAGCAGATCTGATTCGAAACACCAACCAAAAACCTCAAGAGAATAAGCGTATGGATGAGGAATAACGAGCTACAGCTTGCACCAGCAAAAACGGAGGCTCTTATAATGACGAAAAAAAGAAAAAGAGATGGCCTGATTTTTTTGGGTAGATAACGTCAACATAATACCAATGGACAGTATTAAATACTTGAGGGTTCATTTTGACACTACTGGTAGCTTCAGCGAACACCTCAGAAAAACAGCTGAGAAGGCAGAGGACAAGATGGCTAAAGTCATCAGGATTATGCCACGTATTGGAGGACCAACTAGCTGTAAGAGGGCACTGCTTGCCGCGGTGGTTCATTCAGTACTGTTGTACGGGGCACCAATTTGGGAGGATGCGCTGAAGACACGCAGGAACTGGTTAGCATTACAGAAGACGCAACGTAAAATTCTTATTAGAGTTGCGGCTGCCTACAAGACTGCACCTACTGTAGCCCTTCAAGTAATCACGGCAATTCCGCCTATAGATCTCATGGCACTGGAGAGAAAACTCATTTAGGAGGAAATAATGAATAGCATAAAAACCAGGATCGTACAGATTTGGCAAGAAAGATGGCAGGAGCATACGCTCACGGGCCAATGGACTAAATAACTAATACCCGATTTAAGAACATGGATCGAATGTAAACATAAGACCTGTCAAGTTTTGACAGGTCATGGTGTGTTTAGATCATATACAAAGAGAATAGGCAAAGCACTGGGACACACTGGGATACACAGTTTTTTATTGTAAAAGGTGGGAGTTGATAAGACAGGTAACGAGCAGAAAGCTGGGACGAGAAAAAATGCCAATAAACTTGATTAAAGTAATGATGGAGAATAAGGCTCCATCTAACGCTTTGATCTAACGAAAAAGTAGGAGGAAAGTTAATCCTGACGCGGTCGAAACTTCGCACATGTATCACTGTCAAATTACGTTCACTAATTTCGCTGTTAACGTAATTATAGGGGGATGTGTCTTCTCGTTTCACTTGCATTTCACCGCATTAAAAACAAAATTAAAACGAGCACGTGCACAATTACGAAATTCTACCGTATTTAATCCGGGAAGGATACGTTTTATAAACAAAACAAAAATTATTTTATCATTATAACGACACGCCCTTGTAACGTTAAAACGCGGAGAAAAAAAAGCTTTTACGACAGACGCATACATACCAGTCGAAGCCCATATTAGATTAAGAAGTTACGCAACTTTCTTCTGGAAACTGTAAATAAAATCATGTGGAACTCTCCTGAGAGAGAACGAGTAGGGCTAACGGAAAAATCTCGATGTAACCGTTGCGAAGCTCACTCTGAATATAAGTCATCTGTTTTAATGTGACATGAATAGGTCCTCTATCCGAAAAGAGAGAGAGAGCTTTGTTTACAATCGCTCTCTTCTGTAGATTTTACCGACATTCAACGCGAAGTAGTGCTTTTCTGTTATTGATTTCGTCCTCGTCGTTGTATTTCTGAAGGATGAACGTATTGTTTTCATATCTGTCGCTGGTGATTGCCGGATGTTAGTGGAATAGATACGATTGTAATGCGATTAGAATCGGAACTTGGAACCTCGTTCACCTCGCATGTAAGCGAAGCATAAGATCGTTTAAACATGATTATCAAGTTTCGAATTGCGTGCTCTTTACACCCTTATACAGACCCTCTATTACCATCCACATATCATCGAAGTAATCCATTGAATTATACATTTTTTTGTGGAACTGAGCTATGCTCAGATACCTAACTTAAGAGCGCGGAAAGAAGACTGGAACCTCGCACGGAAAATAATTTAAGTCCCAAAAATTCGATGGGCCATCGAATCCTTCAAACTCTTTAAATCGGCGGGCACGGACGGCATTTTCCCGGCACTGTTACAACAGGGCCTGGAGCCGTTGTCCCCAATGTTATGTACCTTACTAAGGGTTACCTTAGCTACGGGTTACATACCAAATAGCTGGAGAGAGGCTCGGGTGGTCTTCATTCCTAAACAGGGCAAGGCGTCCTACAGGGAAGCGAAGTTACCTCTTTTTTCTCAAAACTTTGGAGAAGATAATTGACAGACATTTGAAGGACTCCGTATTGGCAAAGCTGCCTCTAAACGAGAACTTATTCATGAGCTTGCTCGGCGAGCGAAAATTGCCTTAAGCAACAAAGAAGTCGCGCTGGTTACCTTCCTTGATATAGAGGGCGCCTTTGACAGGACGTCCTTTCTATCGATGGGTAGGGAACTTCAAAGACGTGGAGTCGAGCCAACGGTGACAAGGTGGATCGACGCCATGATAAGGCTGCCCACAGGGCGGAGTGCTATCACTCTTGCTGTGGTGCCTGGTGGTGGATGGCCTGCTCTCCGATCTTCGGACGGCGGGCTTCCACGCACAGGGCTATGCCGATGACATCACCATCATGATCTGCGGCAAGTTCGAGGGCGTGATATCCGAGAGGATGCAAGTCGCACTCGGACTCGTGGAAAGGTGGTGCAAAAGAGAAGGGTTAACTGTCAACCCTAGAAAAACGACCATGGTCGCGTTCACTCGAAGAAGGAAGCTTTCCAGACTTCAGTGTCCGACCATCTTCGGCTCAAAGATACCCGTATCCTCTGAGGTCAAATACCTAGGGGTGACTCTGGATGCCAAATTGACGTACAAACCACACCTGAAACAGGTAACAAACAAAGCCACGAGGGCCTTTTGGGCCTGCAGAGGGATGTTTGGTAAAACGTGGGGGCTGAAACCTATGATGGTACACTGGCTGTACACGAAAGTTATAGTACCCTCTATAACTTACGCAGCGTTGGTGTGGTGGCACAAAGCTAGTTTGGGCTATGGGGCCAACGCACTCAGTAAAGTCCAGAGGATTGCCTGTTTAGGCATCACTGGAGCCATGTCTTCGACGCCGACTGTGGCGATGGAGGTGATCCTTGGGCTTCCTCCGCTGCAGCTTGTTCTGTGGTCGGAGGCAGTCTTAGGGGCCTACAGAGCAAAATGTAGTCGATGCAGTGGTTTCTCCGGTAGAACGGGAGATCATACCAGCATCTTCACCTACATAGAGTAGACAGTACCACTGTCGATGAGGGCGGACAAGATTCTGCCCACTTTCAGTTTCAGTGGGGGCTACAACGTAAACATCTCCAATAGAGAGATTGCCGAAACTCTCGCCCACAAACCGAGACGGGATGTATCTCGCTGGTTTGTGGACGCCTCTAAAACGCCTAACGGCACGGGAATTGGAATTTGGAAAGATGGTGAAACCGAGAGTGAAGCCTTCAGCCTAGGGAGCTCCGCGTCCATCTTCCAAGCCGAAGTAATCGCAATCCAGACCTGCGCGGAAGGCATTTTAAACTGCCCGCAGGTTAATGGAGCAGTGGAAATTCCCTCTGACAGTCAGTCTCGGGATTCGCCCGTATGATGAAAAACTGCGCAAGGCAGTTTCCATGAGCAGGGTCAGGTTGAGGTTACTCACAGGAATCTTAACCGGTCACTGCGCACTGAACAAACACCTGCATCGCATGGGCATAGTAAACTCTCCTTAGCTGCCATAAAATCTAAGACCATACGATTTAAATTTGACTTTGATTTTTTAAATATACAGCTGCTTGACTTTATGTCTTATTAAAATCGATTAATTTTGCCCACAGATGACTGATGCCGTGTCCGAATCTAAAAAGAAATGTAGACATCAGTACAGCGTTGATTATTTGAAGTTTGGCTTCATTCCATCATTGTCGGACAAACAATTGCCAACAAGTGTCTTTTATGCAACAAAGTTTTGGGCAATGATGCTATGAAACCAACTAAGCTGCAGGATCATCTGAGAAGATGTCACCATGATAAAACAGATAAAGATTTGAAATACTTTCAAACACTCAAAGATAAACTTCAGAAGAGACCGGACAGGACTGGACAGAATGTTCGCTTCGACGTCACAAGGAAACGATGATGGTTTGCGGGCGTCTTGCAATATCTCGCTACTTATAGCAAAATCCGGAAAACCGCATACTATCGGATAAAAGTTAATTTTGCCAGCCGTTGAAGAGGTTTTAAAAACTGTTTTACACAAACCTGCATCTGATATCATTAAAAGAATTTCCTTACGCAACAATAATGTTGAAAGACGTCTTGATGAAATGAGTTCTGATATTGAAAGCTTTTTGTGTAATTATTTGCAAACGACCCATTTCTCTATACAACTGGACGAGTCAACTTTACCTGGTAATGCAGCATTATTAATGGCATATATTCGTTTTATTACGAATCAAGAAATCTACGAAGAAATGCTCTTCGCAAGAACTTTGGCAACCGACACTAAAGGTGAATCAATATTTCATGTTTTGAAGGATTACTTCATTGAAAGAACAATCCCTTTATCAAATATAATATCAGTAGCTACAGATGGAGCACCTGCCATGGTTGGACGTTATCGTGGATTTATAAGCTACTTGAAACAAAATGTGTCAGGGGTGTTAACAATACATTGCGTCATCCAGGAAAGGCGGTTCAGCGCTGTTACCAATCTCCTAACAAAAAAAAGAAACAAACTGGACATCATTCGCCGAGGAGATTTAAGATTAAACCTTACAAAATTGACGCCAAACGTTGATAATTTATTATTAAAGCATCGGGTTCATCCTTCTCACTAAAAACATTTACTTATTGCTTAGTTTATTTTATGTTACGTGAGTAGTTTTAATTTAAATTCAATTAATAAATGTATAAAACTTAACATGTGTTTTTACTTTAAGTTTTTAACATTAAACTTCACTATAGTTAGAAATTTACAAAAAATCAATATCAGGTAAGTAGGGGGTCTACCCAACACCGAAAAACATGGCGAGGGGTCTACGACACAAAAAAGTTTGGGAACCTCTGATTTACATGAATCAAATACAACTTTCTTTAGGTTTTACTAAGCAGTGCTATAATAACTTAATTAAAAAAAGAAAAAACTAGCAACATAGCTTGAAAAAGTCCGATCGTGCTGTAATAATTCCTACGCTGGTTAATTAAATTTGAAATTCGAGGGAAAATCTACCTCCACCTATGTTTAATTAGTGAATACTTCGAATACCTGAGTTTTAATACTTTAACCCGCTGAAAGCTGTGGTACCTTTATGAATGACTCTTCAATATTTGAGTTGCGCTTGTGTATGTTTCCCATTAAATTTTTTCACGGAAAAAAAGGAGGATTTCCTATCTATTTCGTGAAAAAATAATGTAATTCGTTTTATTAAAATGATCTCCATACGTGGTGCCAAACGGGACTGGATCAATCTGCTTTGGATAAGATTGTTGGCGACCTGAAATGTTTTCGGAATCGACAAGAAAAACACGGTATTGACGTGGCTTTTTATTTTTATTTTTCGATGTAGTCTCCTCGAAGATCAATACACTTTTTCAAACGATGTTCGAGTCTCTTCCAGCCGTCGGAAAAGTAGGATGTTTCGAGGTCTGTAGCAGCGATGATCTTCTCTCGTTTGAGGCAATTGAGGCAAATCAGGAATTAGGAAAAAGTCGCTGGGAGCTAGGTCCGATAAATATGGAGGATGAGAGACTAATTCGTAGCGCAACTCATTCAATTTGGACACGACAATGATTATCGTGGTAGAAAAGGACTTTTTCCGCTACAAACTAGGTCGTTTCTCGAATCAAGTCAATAAATCGCTGTTATATTGCCCCGTGATCGTCCTTCCCTTCTACAGATAGTCGATGAGGATCACACCTTGGGAATCCCAAAAAAATGATCACCATGACCTTTCCAGCCCAGATTCGCCCAAAAAAGTCCACTGCTTCGACTTCTCCTTGGTCTCCGGTGTATAGTGGTAGATGCAAGTCTAGAAAAATATTTCGAATTTCCATGGCCGTTTTCCCAGCCACCCAAAAGTGTTTTATCACTTCACGAAATTCGATTTTATCAATTTACTTGCTACACAAAACACACTCTTATGCCCAACTTTTCCGTGTCGGTTTAAACTCAACTTTTGGTTTAAGTTCAAGTTCAGAGTTTAAATTGTATTACAGTGACAGTTTAACTCTGAACCGAATTAGAAATTGGTTTCAGTTTAAGCCCGCACTGCCTATAAAGCTTAAACCTGAACTTCGATATGAACCAAAAATTAACATTAATTAATTAATTAACAGCACCCCTAAGGCATTTATCAAGAGCCGATGTTAACTGGACTTGGACAGAAGAACATCGGGCGGCCAGTGATCAAGTGAAACGCTTGTTGACTAGGTCCTGTTTTGACCCATCGAAGCTTGTGGTTATTGAAACGGATACTTCAAAGGATGGTTTAGGTGTTTGCCTTCTTCAAAATGAGCACCCTATCGCATTCGCATCACGGAGTCTTAATTCAACCGAGGTGAAGTATGCACAAATAGAAAAGGAAATGTTGGCCATTCTGTTTCCTGAACAGAAATTTCATCTTACTATCTACGGCTTGCCAGTGAAATTATTCACTGACCACAAACCATTAGAATCGATATTTACTAAGGAATTAAGGGTGCTGTCACCTCGTCTGCAGAGAATGTGCTTGAAGCTTTTAAATTACAACCTATCAGTATCGTACAAGCCAGGAAAGTATCTCTACATATCAGATACGTTATCGAGAGCATTTTTAAACGAACCTGGATTAAGATCAAACAGTGATATAGATTACATGGTGCATGCGGTTGTACAGCATGTGCCCATGTCTGTTGAGCGTGAGGCCGAATTTAAGAATGAAACGTCGGCAGATTCCTAACTTAAAATTATTAAAGTTTATATTCAGGACAGTTGACCAAAACACAAAATTCCAGAAGTCATACGACATTATGCTCCAATCAGAGATGAGTTGGCTGTAGCTAACGATTTGCTGTTTTGCGATCACAAAGTCAGAGTTTCTTCAAGTCTTAAGATGAAAATGTTAAGGTTACTACACGAGGGCCATCTGGGAATCGAGAAGACAAAGGCGCGAGCTAGGAAATTTTTCTATTGGCCAGGTTTGTCATCGGATATTGAGGCATACATCAAGTCGTGTAGAGTGTGAAAAATTTGCAAGGAAAAACTGTAAAGAAACCCTCATGACTTTTACAATACCAGAAAGAGCATGGGAGAGAATTGGCGCAGATATTTTTACCTATGCAAATGTTACCTATTTGGTACTTTACGATTCGTACTCAAACTGGCTGGAATTGCTGACATTACGTGATAAGTCAGCACATTCAGTGGTTAGTCAGCTGAAATCTATATTCGCTAGATTTGGATCGCCTGATTGGCTGGTTGCTGACAACGTTCCTTTTGGCAGTGAACGTAAACGTGAGTTTGCGAAGGAGTGGAATATTTTATGAGGTAACGAGAAGCCCCAATTTTCCTCGCTCAAATGGATTGGCTGAAAAGGCAGTAGGAATATCAAAAAATTTCATTAAAAAGGCGATAGAACATGGTACAGATATTCAAGTCGCACTCTTTAATTATATAAATACACAATTGAAAAATATGGACTATACTCCTAAACTGCTAACCCATCAATGTGCTCAGATGTTAAAGAAAAACTGGTAGCAAAAGAAGAGAAACAGAAGCAAGACTTCGATAAAGACGCAAAGAATCTCAAGCCATTGAATGTGAACATGGATGCTACCGTGTATAATCATGGGATCCTGCAAAAATATTGGGTCATCATCAGACTCCTAGATCTTGTCAGGAGGAATAGATTTGATCTGCGACCATCTGATATCAAATACCGATCGGAGAATAGTGGTAGTACTCCCAATGATAACGAACCAATAGCTCCCTTGATCCCAAAGAATATTATCCACACAATCATAAAGAGACCTGAAAGACTTGATTTAAAAGGGGGGGATGTATTATATAGTACCTAATATTTAATGCAGCTATGTTCAGGGCAAACAGAACTGGAGATGTCACTTTTGGATCTTGTCATGCTATAACCTAACAATACATAAAGATAAAGATACGAATTATAGGTAATATATTCGCTAGAGCTGAAAGGCACACAATAATAAAATATTTTTACATATAAAGTGAATAAGGTGAGTTGGGACAAGTGCACCCCCAAATCTTCATAGTGCAAGGTTTCTTTTGATTACTATTTTGAGCAGCAATATTTTTAATTGTTGACAATAATATTTGTTGGAATGATACATTCTCTATTACTTCTGTCAAGTTTGCTTCTTCTGGCTTTTGGCTCGTTGATGGTAATTCATTATCTATTACTTGCACGTCATTTTCTGCCATTGCCTTTTCGGCTTGTAATTCTGCCCATCTTTTATTAGCACTAGGATCAAATTTATCCGAGGATACAACATTATTGTTATATGGGTAAATTCCCGCCTTTCTAAATCCACTTTGTAAAATTTCAGATTTAGCTTCTGCCCAGACTTCTCCTAAAAGTGTAGAAAATTGTTTTTTCGGAATTTTCTTGCCAACATTCATGCGCTGCCACTTAACGAGTTTTGCATCCCAAGAACTCTTCAGCGATCTGAAGACAGCTAGATCCAAAGGCTGCAGCAGATGGCTTGAATGTGGAGGTAGTTTCAAAATGGTTATTTGCTCTTTTCTTGCCTCTTCGACTAGCTCAATGCCTATATGAGTAGCATGGCCGTCATATATAACAAGTAATGGACGTTCTTTTATGGTAGAAATAAATACATTTTTGAAATAATTGAGGAAAATGTCAGACTCCATCCACTCCATTTTTTGTTGGCGCATACGAAGTACCTGGATAGGCAGCACCTTCTGGAGCTACCCACTCATCCCAAATGTTTTTGCCCTTGAAAATTATAAGAGGGGGTGCCTTGTTGCCAGCAGCACGGTAGTGTTATCACGTCCAGGTCCGCTTGTTGTTCTTGTTGACGGGACACCGATTTGCCCAACTACTTTAGTTTGAGATGGATCTGAACAGAAACTTGTTTCATCCATATTCCATATATGGTTGGGCTTGTCTTCTAAATTTAAATCATGAATTGTAGACTTCAATAATTCGAAATACTTATATAAATGAATGGATCCAGATTCTTCTTCTCTTTGTGGTTTTTTTATTGACAAACGATGGCGTTTTTTAAAATTTATAAACCAATCAGGTCCGGGCTTTCCATTTTTAAATTGTGTTTGTAAGTTATTTTTATTTACAAATTCCTGTACAATTTCAAGTACCTCGTACCGCGACAATCCAAATCCCCATTTCTCTAAGTCTTTTAGTCTTTGGGCCAACTGATTCTCTAATTATTCCGGTATATCAGGAGCTCGTCCCATATTCTTACTTTTTATTCCTCTACGTTGTTTTAAACGATCTATCAATGTACTTTTTGGTATGCTATAGATACAACAGCTCTTCTAATCGTTAAAATACCGGCGTGAACTTCAGCAATCGCTCTATCAAAATTCTCCTTCGTATACTGCTTTCCTCTATCGCTCTTTCTAACATAATTTCGCACCATTATGATTGTTTCTAGAATAATAAAAGAAAATGAACACCTTTATAATACACAAATCACTTTAGTTGGGGCAAGATCGTTTTCGCGGTACGATCTTGCCCCGCATGAGCATTTGTGCGGGGCAAGAACGACCTCCACGTGATTCACGTAATAAACATTGTTTTGCAAAAAATTACATATCCAGAGTAAAATATCAACAGAAACAGTTATAATGGCCGAAAAGTTTGATACGTTTGCTTTAAAATTAAGCGGATGATTGTAGGATAAAATTTACTTACTTTACTCGTAGGAGAAACACAATTGAGACGATGGTGGTTGGATGCACGTGGCTCTTAGTAAACAACAGACAGCGCCATCTGGTATTTTTAGAACAATTCTATAAATGATTATCTAATATTGTACACAATAGCAACACTTGTACTTTAACACCAAATTTTCTGTCGTCCGCGGACGATCTTGCCCCAAAAACGATCTTGCCCCAACTCCTTATACAAAATTAGTTTCGTTGTTAAATTTTAAACTCAAATTTGGCGCTAAATTATTTAGAATTTCGAAATATCTCGCATTTTGATTGGTTCCTACCTTGAAATAACAAGGTTTGTCAATAATACATTTTTAAAGTTGCTTAATAACATCGTATTTCAATCTTCAGTTCCAGTTTAGCTGAAGTGGTCCAATAAAGGAATTAAAAATAACAAACAAGGGGTTCATGGTTGAAGTTCAAGTTTAGAGCTCAGTTGAACTTTTACTTAAACTCAGATTGAAAATCCGGCCTTATAACAACAACTATTTATAGTACACAAGTACTTACAGAACAAAAACAAAAATAATAAGCCTACTCATCGCTACTAGCTTCAATATTTTAATTAATATTAAAACAACTCCTCGAAAAAAGAGAACCATTTCAATCCACGGCTACGTAATTTATCTTAAAAATTGGCTCCCATAAAGCTCCTCCCGGATTTATTTACTAAATAATTCACACGAATAAAGTTAGAAAAGAATCTTCCTTGCTTACTTCACAATTCCAAGAGTAACAATACCTACTAAAAGGAACGAATTAAATTATAACTAGAAAGTAAACGAAACTATTTTATAGGCAGGTGATATTAGCGGCTTTTACGACGACCGGATTCACTAGCTCGATTTGATAGGGTGCCACGTCATTTCAAAGCTAACCCCTTCTAATACCATTACATCGGATATGATCCGATGGTAAATCTTGGTTTAACTTTGGTAATTAGCCGATTGACGATCGGGTTTCCATTAATGACTTTCGAATGTGTGTGCGTTGATATATTACGGTTTCTACATTACTACAGTTACTAGAGGCTTTGTGTTGTGCGGTTACTCTATCGGTGTAGGGGATATTAGATAAAGTAATTACGTCGCTATCGTTTGTTTTTCTAAAGAATAAAGTAGGTGCGACTTCATAGTGTTTGTCGATATCGATCCTCGCTTCGTTATTTTTAGATATGTTCGAGTAGTTTTTGAAATAATTATGTTCGATTTTCAAGATGGAAGTAGACATACCTGACAGATATCAAAATTGACGTTTAATTTTACACTTTTAATAATTAAAAAAATCAAATTAGAGCCTACACATATCTCGTATAATCCGAAACTAATTCAAAATTTACATTATAATCTAACACTACCCACATATTATATAGAGAGACTCACAATCCCAGATTTATAACTTTAACGAGTACAAATTAAAACCTCCCTGCGAACTAGACGCTAAACTCGAACAGTATTACTCCTCTCCACTATTAATCCGTCGATGCCATTCGAGATTCTGCTTCTGTAAGGATTCGCCGCGTGCGTGTGCGGCCTTACCCATTTGGCAGGCGACCAGCGACGCTATAGCGGCGCACAACATCATCAGGTTCGCCACCCGTATCCTCATCCGATTCCGCGCCTTATCCACGACGGATGCGGGCAATAAGGACGGCACATCTTCAACACGCGCGTACTTGCCTGTCCAAACCAGAAATTTCTTTTCTAAATCGTTGACCTTGTGCTGATAGCCCGGTAATCGGACCGTCCTCTTCGTTGGCACCGTACCGATACGCGTCGCTGCTTCACAACGCCGCGAAATTAATGTCCTTACGTTAAGGGATGGGGGATATCCGAAGAAATGCATTCCGCTTTTATGGATTCCGGTTCACTTGAATTTTCTTTTCTTTTTATACGAGAGTATCGAGAAATTGATGGAAATTGTGTTGACTGTCATGGTGTGGTGGCGCTATCGTCGCTGTGTTTGACAATTCGTATCGAGTGATTGAGTGAGAATTGATAAAATATTTGGTTTTTCTGTTAGAATTGGAAGAATGAGTGTTCGCTTACGCAAAACTGCTATTTGGAATACTCAATCAATGACTTTTTAAATTGTGCTATCTCATTGCGATTGACACAATTAAATGGCACAAATTTTAGTTATTTTTGACTACACGACTACCACCTTAAATTGTGAGGGAATTTGGAAAATTATCTTGAGGGCACGTATTTTCTTTTTATGTACCTGCAAGCCTGGTTAAATGAATTAAAGATTTCTTTGGGGGTTTGGTATACTAAATGCATCATATACTGTACCTTGTTTGATGAAAATTGACTCCAATAAAATAAAATAAACGATTGAATACGATGAGGTTATAACTTGTCATAAATGTCAAGTTTGACATCTATTCATGTATATTTCTATATAATGACAGTTCTAACATAAAAATGAGATAACTACAGTCGGAATCACGAAAGAAGAGCCCTGCGTCTCAAATTGCCGCGTCTACTAACGACACACATTTCGAAAATGATTAGTCAAGATACTTTAAAAGATAAAGATAACAACATAAACGTATGTCATTCGTCCGTAACATATCTGTAGGATAGACATTTCATTGACTTGGTGTCCCCAGCAATGTACAAGATAAAGATAGAAACGTAACCAAAATGAGATTTCTATACCAACTACAGATAGCCGCACTTCGAGACGTAATTTGATTATCGTTGCTTTACTGATTGTCGAATTTCAAATAGGTTATGTTTGTAATCTATCACTTGTATTACAACTGACGTTAACCTTAAAGTTTGACACTTCGGTATGTGCGCGCCATTACAATTTTGAAATACTACCGGAAGTACGATATCTAATATGACGCTGAAGTACCGATTTGATTCGTACATTAGGCGTGTACTTTTATTCATCGTACTGATGAAGCGCTTAATTTATGGTGGATGTCAAATGACGTCATCAGATACATCCACGATTACCGATTAGTAAAAGAACGCACCCGATGAGGTGCCGATGAGTTTGACAGTAGAGGAATACAGATTGATACAAATCATACAACTTTATGATCATTTATGACAACAAACGCGATCATATGTTTACCCCCACCACAAATCCATCGGTTCCATCGACTCCTAAAGCCGATGAATCTGATGAGCATCCGATGCATGCAACCTATTCATCGGATTTCTAGCGGTTACTAAACAGACGGCCTGATAGATTTCTGATTCGAGCGCTGCGTCAATCGATGAATAAAAGTACGCGCCTATTATTACATTGATGACCAGGGCCGTTTGCACTGGTTACACTTAAAATTTAAGCGACACTTAAATCAAAATAAGCATTGCACCGCTTTCAGTTAACAAGACTTGTCACTTAAGCGACCCTTAAACTCATCGAAATTTAAGCCGTAGAAATTGCACCGCTTAGGAGACGTTTGACGCAATTGACGTAGATCGTTGACGTTTGTTTTTATTACCTCCAAAAACCTTACTTTACAATTTTACTTCTTATTGTTCTTATTAACATCATATTAGCATTCCTATTTGAAATTGCATACTTTAGGCTCTTCTTTCGTGATTCCGACTGTAGTTATCTCATGTTTATGTTAGAACTGTCATTACATAGAAATGTCATTATATAGAAATATACATTAATAGATGTCAAACTTGACATCTATGACAAGTTACACAGCCACATCACAGATTTGTCACAGATAATCTGAAGAAGGGGTAATGTCATGTCGATTATCTGTCTATTTCCCTTCTATGCATTCTTCTATGAGATGGCGGTAGGAGGGAGGGTTGAGTCATATAAATACCCATCGCATGTAGGTACTTGATGCTCAACAAATAGTGCTGTGAAAGGTTAGCAAATTGGCAATGAAGACTATGAAATCATCTCATTTGTAAGGTAAATAGATTCAAATGAATTCTTAATTTATTTATATCATAGCTTATTGTTCTATTTACTTGCTAAAAAAAATAGTTATTTACGAACCAAGTGCGTGAAATCATATTTCGCGAATGAGTGACCAGTTTAAAGCGCGAGCCGTAGGCGAGCGCTTTATGGACACGAATTGCATATTTGAAATTTTTAAGATTGCAAGAGAAACTAGTAGGGGGAGCGTAGGTTTTCACGACAGTCGTTTACTGCGTTGAAGTCTTCCGGGTAAGTTTACACTTTACGTTTAGCTTATCATGCTTCTTCAGAAACTTTTTAAACACTGATGTTGTTGTCTTTTGCTCCTCGTTATATACCTCACTTCTTCTCCGCTTTGCTGATTTGAACAGTTCGATGAGCTGCATTAGTTATTGCTCAGTTGTGGGTTGCTCAGTTTGTATCCATCTTCTTGATTGAAGTTGATTGGATTCCTGATAATTTAAACTGTCTTTTTCAAAACAATACCGTTCAGAATAGAACAAGATACATTTATTGCACGGCGCAGTTTCGTAGTGCTACGTTAGCCGAAAATACAATACAATCCAAACTGCGCTAACGTAACCTTTCTAAAAGCTTCAGTTTTTCAAAGGTTGGAGCGACTGCTTCTTCAGACTTTTATTCAGAGATAATCGAGAAAGGAAAGTTCAGTATTACCCACAGTGGCAACATTTTACACCCTCTATGAAAGTAGTGGAACTAAAATTGCAAATCGCCTTAATTCAAATTAAATTTGTATTCTTTGTCAATTAGAAATGAAATAATTTGCTTTTTCATTACATTTCCCAAAAAATACAATTTTTTGATATTGGAAAAACACAGCAAACAGATATATGGAAATCAGTGCAGCTTTTCGCCACTTTTAAATGAAAAAAGAAGAAAAATACAAGTCTGATAATATACAGGGTTTGTCCGGAAAGTAATAGGACTGAAACGATTTTAAAAAATTTATTGAGCCAATCGTTACAATTCTTTAAAAACTTTCAAAATAGGCTCCTTCTGCGTCGATGCAGCGCTGCCAGCGCGATTTCCAAGCATTAAAGGCGTCACGGAAGGCATTCTCCGGAATAGCCTTAAGATCCGCGGTGCAAGCTGCTTGGATCCCCTCTGTCGTCTCAAAATGCTTGCCTTTCATCGGCCTTTTCAGGCGAGGAAACAAAAAGAAGTCCGGGGGGGGGGCCACATCTGTCTGTCTGGCCTTTGTCAGGTAGCTGTTCACAAGAAAGGCGGTATGAGCCGGGGCGTTGTCGTGGTGCAACTTCCAGTCGGCTGCGATGTCTTGTCGGACCCGATTGACCCTTCGTTTGAGTCTCTTGAGCACTTCCACGTAAAACTTGGCGTTGACGGTTTGTCCAGGAGGAACAAATTCATGGTGGACGATGCCTTTGATGTCAAAAAAGACAATGAGCATCGTTTTCACTTTGGATTTGCTCATTCTTCCCTTTTTTGGGCGAGGAGACGCCGGCGTGTGCCACTCGGAAGATTGCCTCTTTGTCTCGGGATCATACTCAAAGATCCATGACTTGTCACCTGTGATTACGTTATTCAAAAATTGAGGGTCACTTTCACACATGTTCAAATTTCAAATCAGTCAGTGAGCACTTTTGGGACCATCTTCGCGCACACCTTGCGCATGTTCAAATGCTCCGTCACAATCTCATGAACCACAGATTTTGATAAATTTAACAACTGGGCAATTAAACGAATACTTAGTCGACGGTCTGAGTTCAAAACTTTGCGCACAGGAGTCTCATTGTCGGTGTTTGTCGAAGTCAAAGGTCTTCCAGCACGGTATTCATCGGCGACCTCTTGCCGGCCCTCCGAAAAGGCCTTGTGCCACCGAAACACACCACTTCTTACAAAAACATCATCTGGGTAAGCCTGCTTGATCATATCAAACGTCTCTGTCGCAGATTTGCCGAGTTTCACACAGAATTTAATCGCGTACCTCTGCTCTAACGAACGCTGCATTTTCGGCTTGCACCACTCAGAGAAACACGTCGCGCGAAAAAGCCTGTCCTGACTCTCCAGGTGCTCGGAGACACCTGACCAGCCGCTCGTTCGTTAGCTAGGAACGCCCTCTACCGATTCCAGTCGGTGCGCGCACGCTCCGAAGTACAGTCGCTTGCTTTATTTTCTTCGACTATTTGAATACTTATTTTGGCAAGGTAAAAATAGTAAGTCAGATTTACATATTCTGCTTGATTGGCCACTTAATAAGCAGCAATAAAACTAAAATAAAATGAAATACACTGGAACACTACAAACAAAAAACACAAGGTAACTCGGCAACAACTAATAAGCAAAACAATGTATGGAGAATGTCAAATATCAACCATAACCTGGACCATAACACGGAGGTACCGCTACCAACTAAAATTTACCGAAATTTGATTGAAATGTGAAATATCCCTAAACAAGTGCATCAGCGCCTCTACTACTTTCATAAGAACTAAAAATGATTATTCAACCAATGTAATTAAACTTCCCACCCCAAGTTTTTATTCGTCTAGTGAGTGAATCCCAAACGCCACGTGTGGCACAATCTCAGCTAACGTTATTGCACCATATGAAGCATGCGTCTGGTCGTCACGTGTGAGGAATGCCTGTCTGGGTTCAGTTCTCGAAGATGTTCTCTATTAAAGAGTTCTTCAATTGAGAAGTCCTATCTAATGTTCTTCTAGCTAGTGCCAGAGCGTCGTCGCTTAGTGCGCTGCACCCGGTTCTGTGTGGCGTGGTTCGGGACATTGAAATGTTTGATTTGCGAAATGCTGGCACTGGACCAGATCAGGGTACCAAAAGGTTAAGATCGACCGAATCAATAATTTCATTTTTAGGTTCAGAGAAGTGGATACAGGACATACCTTGCCCGAAACATAACCTTTACCTATTAGATGTCAATTTTTGACAATTAAAAAATGAACTTATGAGGTGAGTGTAGGCAACATTACAGTTTTACCAAATTAAATCTAGCGTTTGCAACCTGGTGGACATAACCTTGAACAACATCTTTCTGAAATTCCTTAAAGGCACCTCTTAATATGGCCATAATCTGATGAGTTTTGTAAAAGTTTCTAGCTAGTGTTAACACTTCTAATAATTTTAATAGAAAGAATCTACGATAAAGTACCAAAACGCTAGTGATTGGCTGGGATAGTCGATAGTTAGCTATGATAAAAAATGCGGTTGTGTTTTCTTCTCTTGATAAAATGGTAGACTGAGATCATCAAGATCATTTCTTTTAGCATATGTTTGCTTAAAATGTCCGCCATAAAATGTCGGTAAACTAAGCTTGAAACTTTGCAACCGCGTAATTTAAATAATCAAATTTCATTCTTTTTGTAATTAAAATGTGCTTCTCATCGACCACTATAAGTTTACATGGTCGGATTTTATTTTTTTATTTTAATTTTATATTTAGTTTGGCTGTAATTCTAGTGCATTTTAAGCGGCCCACCCTGTATATACAAGTTTTAGTTTAGATTTAATAATCCCGAAGTTCTATACGCTCATAGTCTATTACTTTCTAGAACTTCTACACTAGAACGTATACGTTTATTCCGTCATCTAATTTACTTACCTTCCTCTTCGATTTCGCTATCCTCTGATCCCTACAATTTTCCGCCTCGCCTGGTATCCTGTGACACCAAATCACGACCGCTATGCTGGTATACGTGAACATGAACACAGACAGCGGCACGATAAATTGGAAGAGGGCCAACGCCTTCGTGTACATATCCTCGTACGTGGCGCCCAAGCTGCTCCAATCCTCGCGGCATATATATCTGCGGCAAAAATAAGGTAGGTAGGTACAACAAAAAGAAAATTAGAGGTTACGTAAAACGCGGATAAACTACGTTGTAGTACATACATATAGAATGGAAGAACAGAACGTGAAATACGTGAATTATATGGCGGATTACTGCTACAGCGAATGTGTTCCCAATTTAATTGGCGGGATTAGGGTTGGGAGGGTGGATTTCTTAGCTTCGCTGTGGAATCCAAGAAGCTTCTGCGTCAGTATTTTTTTTTGAGGAATTTAATAAGAAGAAAAAGTTTTATTATTTATAAGCAAAGAACTGATTTATGTATTCTCATTTCAATACTTCGTGACAGTTGTCGACGCATAAATCTAATACTATAAGATTAGCAATATTTTAAAAACTTTTCTACAGAGAGGCCTCCTTTCGACGAGAATGAAAGACGAAGTGTGTTTGTAATTCAAACATTGCCGTTTAAATTACGATCGATAGTCAAAAATTGCACGTCAACGCTTTTAATTTTATGTCATGCTTGTGTTAACTTCGCAGAGACTGTCAATTCACATGATCAGGCGTTCACTTCATGACACATCAATCAATCATATACGAGGATGGTCCCAGCAATGCTCTCATCTCTTCAACTCGTCCAAATAGCACTTCGGCGTCTTCCTCTGCAAAATCACTGTTTACGACAGTGCCTCCTCATTTTTTGGATTAGGAAATAAAACGAAGTCGCTTGGGGCTAGATCTGGTGAGTAAGAAGTGTGGTTAAGAGACGTGTGTGAGACGGTGCATTGCCTCGATGACACAATTATTTTTTCTGGCAAATCTGGCAACAAATATTTAATGACGTTTCGATCCTCGATTTTGTCACAAAAACACACATCGATTCCCTTAAACGATTGTCAAACAATAACTGCACGACCAAAATGAAACATATTTATACAGGGTTTCCACGGCCAAGTGGGAGATAGGGAGAATACATATAAAATCGGTTTTCGGTGAATATTATCTCCCTAATACTACTTCATTCAAAATTAAGGACCGCATATTATAACTGGGTTAACAATGAACATCTCCACAATCATAGTACAAAGAAAGTCATTTTAATAAAGCCAAAAAATTATTATATTTAAATCTATTGTTCGTGAATTCCTAATAAGGCTTTTAATACGTGAGTTAGTGCAACCGTCCGTGGCGTAATGGTTCGCGCGACGGCTTAATAACGCAAATGCAAGGATTGTTTAGGGTTCGAATCGCAGCAGATTAATTTTATTTTTTAATTTTTATCTCCAACAATAATGCTACAAATTCAATAACACTACAAAAATCAGAGATTTTGAAGACTATAAAATCGATATTTTGAGGATTAAGGTAAATAATGAATAATTTTTACAATTTTTTTTTCCTATTTATGTTCTTGGCTAGCTTGATGTTTAATTTGAACCAATTCTTCAAAGAAGTGGTCGTTCCCTGACCATATCGTCTTGTAATATCTTCAAAAAACCCCATCTGGAATGATAGTTAGAGGGGAAGTAACGGCTGTCACAACGTTAACTAAACGTAATTAAGATGATCGTGGAGCTAGTGGGGTTAGCAGCCAATTTTTACAATAAAAAAAATGATCACGTGCTATATTATTCGATTTTTAATTGTTACTAACGATTAATCATTTATCAAAATAAACAACAAAACTTAATAAGATAAAAAAAAAAATAAAAAAATAAAATTCATTTCTCGGATTCGAACCCCAAACAATCTGTGTCTTACGTTATTAAGGCGTCGCGTGAACGTCTGCGCCACGGCCACTTGCACTAACTTACGTGTTAAAAGCCTTATTACGAATTCACGTACAATAGGTTTAAAAATAATAATTTTTTTGGCTCTATTAAAATGAATTTCTTTGTACTATGATTGTGGAAATGTTTTTTGTTAACCCAGTTATAATATCCGGCACTTAAATTTGGATGAAGTAGTATTAGGGAGATAATATTCACCGAAAACCGATTTTACATGTATTCTCCATATGTCCCACTTGGCATGTGGAAACCCTGTATAGTAAAACCGAAAGGGCACTCATAATAGATTGTTTATACAACACTAACGTCATAGGATTTCTTTCTTTTTTTATTGTCCTGCAAACAGTCTTTCGAAACTTTCGTAGATATTAACTTGCTTACATTGTTCAAGGTCATATTTTAAAATGAGTTTCAATTTTTTAAAATGGTGTTCTTGCTTATTGAAAAGCTGTCAATTTTGACAAATAACCAAATGTTGACATCTCCTTTGGAATGGACCAATTTCTTTGCTTGATCTTTTTTCATGTCAAAATCTCCTATCGAATAAAATAAAAGATGAAATGAAGCTCCAAATCATAGGTAAAGCGTACATGTCCAATTTTTGGCTATTTAGAGATTTTTATATTGCTGGCAAGGACACATATCCTACGTTCGGTTCGAAAAGGCAACATCTCCAGGATATATTACTTTGTGAATTGTTATAAAAGAAACCGTTCTTCTGCAATACATATCTAAAGCGAAAATGGAGTTTTACAATAATGTGATCCAGTGGCCAATAATAGAGGCAGAGGAACGTCCTGAAGAAGATTTTTAATTTTAATTTTGACATAAATACGCTTTTGATGTACTATAATAAACCAATTATAAGTAAATTTAAAGTAAACATATCCAAAAATGTTTAAAAATTTTACTTGGATTCGTTAAATTAGTTTTTTTTTTGTCTCCTGTAAAATTAACTTTTCTGAACATGTTCTCTTTTACAAATAAACGATTCAGTTGATTTACAAAAATTATTAACAAAACCAAAAGTTACCCGAAAGAGTAAAATTTTACAAAAGCAAATCTAATACCAATGAAACCAATTTAAACAAAAAAAAACTGATAGCTCACATAGTTATCTTTGTCTGATTAATAAAGTGAGTAAACAGTAGACGTCACTAGTCATTTATTCTGATTCTGCAGACTGTAGCAGAATTAGTTTATGTCCATTACCAAGGTTTAGGAAGCCGACACTCCCATAGAATGCATTAAAATAAGTCACTAGAAAGCTGATTTTGAGCCTTAGCTAGTTTAGAGTTGGCATGTTTTGAAAATAGCTTAGTTGGTTGAGAACTTGTTTTGAAACGAGCTTAGCTGGTACAGAACTTTTTTCGAAACCAGCTTAGCTGGTTAAGAACTAGTTGAAGACTGTGTAAAAATTAAAGCATATCCATTTCCAAGGTTCAAAACATATCAAAGGAAACCGACACTTTCATAGAATAAATACATTAAAGGAAGCGGCTAGACGGTTAGCTTTGAGTCTTAGCTAGTTTTAGAGTTGGCTGTGAAAGATTAGATTAGATGCGGGTTGTGTAGGCAATGCTCTGCCTCTCTTCACTGCGACCTATGAGATCTATTGTGAGTACCTTTAATCTTTTAGTCCCAATTGATCTCCAGACTTCTGAAGAAGTCTAGGATTTTTTTTATTTGGGAGTATAGTCCGAGGTAGTGGAGCCTCTGCCTTGCAGTTGCACATAATGTATTCCCTTGTTTCGCTGTGTTTTATAATTATCACTGCCTATCTTGTCCATCTTCCTCCTCCTTAGGTATCACCTAAAGATACCTAAGGAGGCCATGGCAAGTGAGTAAAGCCGTGATGGTTCTGAGGTCGCTTCTGTTGAGCTCCAGCTAAAATTTAGCCCTGTTGCTTGAAAAAGTAATAAACTTTTTTGATTGTCTTAGTTTTGGGGTGTTAACCCAGTGGCTGTGGAAGTAGTTTAACTGGTTGAGAACTAGTTTTTAAAGCAGTTTAGTTAGTTGAGGGATGGTTGACGACCGTCGGAAATTTAGGTCATGCCCATATCTCGAGATTAGAATATTTCAAAGCAAACCAAATCAAGTAGAACAAATATAATGGTCCAATATTGGGCGCATATAAATATATTGAGCCAATATTAAATTTATTTTACCAGTATTGGGTCAATATTTCACCGGCTGGGCACATAAATTAAGGATAAACTTGTTTACCAAATACGGATTTGGCCCTCAGTAACTTCTCTTCTATTCTCAAACTTAAAAAAAAATGAGTCAGTGGAGGAAGTTATCGCTCAAACTGATGCCTATTTTGGGTATAACACTTTTATAGAATTCATTTTGCCCTGCAGCTGGATTATAGAGCAGCTAAGCTTGTTGAGAGTTGGTTTTGAAAGCAATTTAGTTGGTTGAGGGTTGGTTTTCGGCTGGTAATGAGCTGGTTTTGAAAGGTGCTTAGCTGATCGGGAACTGGTTTTAAAACCAACTCAGAACTAACTCAAAACCAGCCCTCGATAGGCTAAGCTGCTTTCGAAATTAGATCAAAACCAGCTGTCAAGCTGCTTAAAACCTTTTATGTATTCTAATCTTTGAAAATGGTAGTGGTCTCAGTTATTTCAGTATTTTCTCATACCCAAATTAGCTTTTTCATTACCTCTGATCTGTGACTTGACACTCATTTCAGAGGAGTGCTGAGATCGAACTTGATAGCTTGCAGTGACTAAACGCAGTTTAACTGACAGATATGATTTATACCGATCCATTTTCGTACGGACACTTTAAAATGCCCTCTACGCCAGTCGAATGGCGATCATTTCGATTTCTGAAGAAAAGACAATGGTATTGTTTATTCGATGTAGTTGAAGATACCGATATGTAGTGGGTGTAGGGTCGGCGTTCACCCTATAGCGTCGACCCTTAAAACTCTGCGGTTGCACTACCCAATCCCTGATTTCAAAGTTTCAGGGCAACGGGCGTGGCGGGAGTAGACTTCGTATATAGGGGAGGATGCTTGGGCGTAGGCATGGGTATACGCTCCGGTGTCCTGCCGCTAACCGTCGGAATATACGGTGGGTAAGTGAGGCACTCTACGGCGCTTACCTAGAGAACTCTGCAGCTGCACTACCCCATCGTTGGTGGTCACACTCAGGCAAACGGGCGTGGCGAGAGAATTTGGCGAAGATAGTAGGGGAGGATAAAAGTCGGTTCGCCGAGGAGTAGTTGGGTTGGGGAAACCTTCGGTTTCATGATAAAACAGCTCGGTGACTCTGGGACTCTACGGTTTCACTGTAGCTGCCGCGGATACTTGATCGCCGGAGGGGCGAAAGAGTTGGCGCGGTCGGCATTTTGGGGTAGGGCTTCGGCCCGGCCGTCCACGTAGTCCAGGCTTAATTCACGGGCGGGCTAGTTGTACCTCACGGCCAGATTCCGTTTCCCACGCTTGGCCGATAGTTGCCATCCGCAAGGAGGCCTAGGCCCCGTGGGGTTAGATGTGAGGTAGGAGTTCGCTGAAGCGTCTCCAGCGGTGACCCGTCCAACGTTAACAAGAAAACTTGTCTAACATGGGTAGGACGGGGGAGAGGAACCCTCCAGCTCGCCGGGCTTCTCCGCGATGTGTCGGTCTCGTGCGGGAGGGTGGCGGGGGTGAGATAGTGGATTGCCTCTGATCATAAGGAAATGAATTTTTAATGTTTTCGTCTACCGAAATTGAAAATTCCACAAACTTTGACGACACTAAACCAATTTTAGAGGAAATATTCGGAAATGAAGGAACAAGAAATGAAAAATCGATATCAAATTACAACTTTAACAAAAACAATTCAAAGGAAAATTAACGTTTCTTTAGAACTAATTAAAAATATAATTTACTCGTGTAATGATATGACATTCTTTTGTTCAACATCGCCGGCTTAAAAATTTCCTCGTTTAAGGAAAGAAGAGATAAATTGCTTAATCAATCCCTATCGTGACGAAGAGACTCCACACAATTAATCAAGGTCCCTTTTTTCTTGTATCATTGTGTTCTTACTGTGAATTGCTTCCACGTAGATATTGGGTTTTGTATGCTTAGAATAGAATTCAGTTTTTAATTAAGAAATAAAAAAAATAAAATTTTAAAATAGAATAAGGTACAGAAGAAAATCTAGCTAGCGAGGGTATGATCGGATTTCATTTAGATTCTCACTGAAAGGATGACAATCTGTGCAAAATCTAACGTGGATAAAGTAAATACTGTCGCTGGTAATTTCCGTAAAATGTCAGGATTAGTTCTTGCAAAACCGGCAACGATGCCGCACACAATAGTCCAATAAAAACAAAACTTCGCTTTATATTTGAGAACATCCGCTGAATAAACAGAGACATGCACCTGAATACATATAAGATAGTAGTACATTTCTGGAACAACCACTAACCTCATTGTGTCCTTCTTCGTTAACGTCATAAAACTGTTTCTTCCGCGATTTAATTGATCGCATCTCGGAGCTTATCGTAGGCTGCAGAGCGTAAAACTCAAATAGAAAAGGGGATAGCAATGTTCTAGAGGAGGATTCGCGGAGATATAAACGTTATTTACGTAAACGGGAACTATGTTGAAGTGGATTGAGTAGTAGCGAATAATTGATAGCGTATGCGGTTTCTAAAAGTTAACTTTCGAACTGACTGGCAATAGTTGGATTAGAACATGTTAAAATCGAGTTGTTTAGGAGGGGGAAAAGTACTTCCTTATCGCGATAAAGTTTTACCTATAAAGCTGGAAATAATTTAAGTTACTATTGAGTTCAGACGAAGTTATTTAAGTTTAACTATACTATAAAGTGGTTTGGAATTAATTATACCGAAACGAGAATGGGGGCTAGGTCGAATAAATATATCGAATTCTAGTAATCAGATTTAGTAGGATGATGGCTTGGTTTGGAACAGTGAAATCGCAGTGGTTGACTAAATTAGGAGCCCACACCAGAAATGGTGAAGAGAATCTACAAAATGCTACTGGATGATCGTCGAGTAAAACTGCGCGAGCTAGCAGATATGACATCAAGGAACAATCAAAATAATTGACTGAAAGAGGAGAATCGAATCCAAAGAAGGCGAAGACCGTTCTATCAGCCGGTAAGGTCATGGCGGCAATTTCCTGGGATAATCTTCATCGATTATCTTCAGAAAGGAAAAACTTATTGCAGAGCGTTTGATTGATGAAATCAAGATAAAACAGCCGAATTTGGCGTTGTTTCATCAAGACAATGCACCAGTTCATACATGTGTTATGGCGATGGTCAAATTAAATGAATTTAGATTTAGACCTCTCGGATTATTTTCTGCTTCCAAATTTGAAAAAAAAAATGGCTCAGTGGTAAAATTTTCGCCGAGGAAAATGTATCGAGCTGAAAGGAAACTATGTAAAGAAATAAAGGTACTTTTTCTTAATTTTTTTGTGTTTTCTTTGTTAAGTCGGGTACTTCTGCGACTACCCTCGTAGAAATTGAGTCAACTGAACTTGGTATTGAATTAGCCCCAGTTATCTTGTCGTCTTCAACCCCTAAGAGGTACAAAAATACTTTCTTCGATTCTATTCACCCATGACTCGCAACCTCTTATAGGCTCTAACACCTCCAGTGTCAAGAAAATAAATTTCTATTACATTTAGAACTCATTAAGGAACAATAAAATTTTAGCCACATTTCGTCCTGAGTTGTCCTCCTTAATTTTTCGAGATCCTAAACCACTGACAGCCTAAGCTCCAACCTTCAACATTTTTAAACACTTTTGTATATTTTCTGAACAGTATAGAACTGAAAAATAATGTATTGACATGTTTATTAAAGTGTCCAACAGTCTGTTTGCATTTCAGTAAATTAAAAGTTTTAAAGGCTGCTCTTCGGTTCTCGTTCTCTTCTTGTCGTGATCTTCTTTAGAAGTGACCAACCAGTCACTTCACTTCACTTCTGATGAAGATGATCGAAACGTCAAGTACCACAACCTTTCTACACGGCAGAGAACCCGAGAACCGAAGAGCAGCCATCAACAGCGGCCGTGAAAGCCTGAAGACTACATTAAAAGTTTTGAACTTTGTTAGTTTATTACTTTTTGTTATTGTTGTTTGTCATTCCATGTCATATCAACAGACCCATTCAACTTCACCATGTCAGATTTTGATGACATTTGGCACTGAAGTAAAATTGATGTAGACCAAGAAAAATGCCAAGTTTTAATTTCTTGTGTCAATCCGTTTTTGAATTATGGCCATTTAAAAAATTGTAATAGCTCTTCTCCTAATTGAGCTAGAGACTTAGAAGTGAAGTTATTTTCTTCTATTTTTAATGACCTTTCATTTGATATGCAACACCTAGGGGTCTTGAGAAAAAATGTTTTCCAAAATTGATTCTAAAGTTTTGAATTTGAATTCCAAAAAAGTGACAAATTTCAAAAAATTCCCAAACGTAGTTTCAAATTGGGATAATAATGGGTTCTTACTTAAAAATATTTCTGTTTAGATGAGGTTTGTAAACCCCTAAATAATTAACTTAGAGACTGACTGTTAGTACTTAAATAAAAAAAAAACTTTCTTAGATTTTCAAATTACAAAACAAACTAGAAATCAAAAACAGATCACTACTTTAAACATCCACACAACACTGATGCCCAGAGTCAGACTGAGCTGCTTGCTGCTTCACTGCAGTGGTTGAGGATATGGAGGATATAACTCTCCCGAATTATCGGTTTTACCGATCTGATCGTCTGATCGGGAGAGGAGGTGGCACTGCCATCGCCATCAGACAGACCCTCAAACATTCTTATGTGACTGTCCCTGCTCTCCGGTTTCTTGAGGCGACGATCATTGACGTCGAGATTAGAGGTTTGGGGCCTCTAGGCCTCATTTCAGTCTACGCTCCCCCGAGTAGGGTGTGTGATGCCGACGACTATGATCGATCCGGACGTGCCAAGGTTTTGCCCGGCACTAGGCCTTGACTCGTGGTATTCCATCACATCTCCACGTAACGAGTGCTCCCGATTTGTCGTCGGATCACAACCCCATTTTCATTACCATGGGGGGTGAGCTTCAGTTCGCAGTGGTCTCGTCTCGCGGAGCCGTGGACTGGGAGCAGTTCACTGCTAGGGTCAGCCAGTCCGTAGACACTTCTGTCTTCAATATCGATGGTGTCAAGTCGCTGGAGTTCGCTGCTGAGCGTTTTACTGGCTTGGTCTCTCAAGCCAGTAAACAGAAATTAACAACACTCCTAAGTCTCTAGCTCAATTAGGAGAGGAGCTATTACAATTTTAGTAAATGCCAGCATAGCAATTTTGGGCGATTTTTGTAAACTTTAAATGGCCATAATTGAAAAACGGGTTGAGATAAGAAATTAAAACTTTTTGTTTGGCTTTTTGTGATGGTTTGACCTCTACTCGGTCAAAGAACGCCCTGCCCTCACCTCGAAGTCTTTACATCTTCTAACAACTCCTATTCATCAACATTTTTAAATATTGTTGAACATTTTTTCAAATCATTTTTAGTCCTCTTCGAAATTTGTTGAATATCTTTTGGTCATCTCTTTGAGCACCGTTTTGCCATTTTTCTTTTCATTTTCTAAACTTTTGATTCACCTCCTCAACATTTTTAAATATCTTTGAACAGTTTTGTACATTTTTAAAACAGTTTTTCGATATTTTTGATGTTTAATTCGACCCCATCAAGCCAAAAAAAAACATCTCCTGAATACCCAAATCATTTTTTTGTCTGTAAAATGAATATTGATAAATTAAAGAGTTCAAATAAAGCTTCTCTATTTCTTCCCCGTCACAATTTATCTGTTAGTGGCTTTTAATAGTTTTAGATGCTGTTTTTTTTTTGCAAAATCTCTTTGGTCCTTTCTAATTCGACTATTTAACTCAAAGTATTTTTAATTTTTGCTAATAATCTTTTTAACATCTTCTTGAATACCTTGATTAGAAGAGTTTAGTCTTTACTAATATTTTTGAAATCCGTTGTAGGTAGTCTGAGATTCTTACTTTTCCCCAAGGTTGGATGATGATCTTCAGCCTTCTTGTCTTTTAATCATCTTAATAAGAGTGATTCAATCTGATTGCTTGATTGGAGATGTTAAACGGATTGCAGAGGGTGGTGGCTGGATCTTATTCCTCACCAACGGTGGAGACCTGTCAGGATCCACCTCTCTAAGGTGTTCACTCAACGGATTCCCAAACCGATGGGTCCTTTCAAAGCTTGATCTAGATCTTGGCGAATTTGCTCGTTGGTGCTTCTAGAACCATACGATTTTAGACAACGTTGAACATCTAAGTTTGAGTTTTCGAGGGTCTTGGATCAAGTTAATGACCCATAAGTTTTAATTTTAGGCTCGAAATAAGCTTGAAATAGAATATAAATCTTCGTAAACATCTATAATATAGTTGTACCTCGAATATAATTTTAAACTAAACTGGTGGTTGGTTTCGCATTTCCCTTATTCAACACTTCGAACATATTATATAACTGAATCCATTAAAGCAGGAATATAGTTATTAGATTAAGTTTACGTAAATATATAACCTCAGCATGTTATAAATGAAGTAATTCTTCGCTAACATTATTACATGCGCCGGCATATTTCGTTCTACGTAGAAAGGAATCCATCTAGAAAATTACGTCGAACTATACAGGGTAGAATAAGCTTTACTTAACAGACGAACCGCAAATTAAAATAGAGGCTTACCGTGTCTAGTCTATCCGACGAAGTTTACGTAATAAACAACCTGAACAATCCTGAAAAACTGAACTATAGTTTGTAACGCTAGCTCAGCTAATGGGAGGTAATTTCTAGAACACGTTCCAAAGTAGTTCCCAATTCGTATCTATAAATCATTTTCGAGGTTGTCCAGTTCTGTTTTATTAAAATCGAAGCTACAAACTTCGCATATATTAAACGTGAAACGTTAGCAAAATCAGCTTATATATCGGATTAATTTTAATGAAGCAGAAGCTTTTAAATTCGGTTGTAAACGAGAGAAATTTTTACAAAATAATATATTTCATTCGGATTAATTAAGCGTAAAGACGAAATTAAACGAGCGTGTTTTATCTCGAGACAGATTTTTTTTTTAAGATGACATCCTCTTAATCCGAAAACAAATAATTGCGGAAAGTCCGACTCCGAGATTGTATAATCGGGAGAGATTTTTCTAACGGACAAGCAGAGGATGGTTATAATATAACCCGGAGGAAACGGGTAACTTTTCATTTCAAATATTAACATAATGGAACCGAATTAAACAGCTATCTCGACGGAACTTGAGAGTGACGTAATAGTCGTTATAATTTCGGAGTTGGAATTCAAATTTGGCTTAATATGTAAATATCTGCATTATGCTGGGAGGCGAATTATAACAATTTAGTTAACTTAGTAAATAATTACTTGTTTAATCTTATTACTATACAATAAAAATACTGCTATACTGCAGAGGTAGATTATTAATCTCAAGATGTTGTTTTTTGTTTGCAAAATCAATGTCAGCCTTCTTACCACAAACAATAACGGCAGTTTTTTTAGCATTGATGTGTAAAGAATGTTCGGTTGACATTTTGACAAGGTTGGCAAGGTCAGAATTTAGAGTGGCACAGGAAATAACAGGAGTGGGTAAACACGAAATGTTTTGTTTTTGTGTCCAGTTTCCATTAGTCCCAGTCCATTTCAAGTTTTGGAAGAATTACGTCTTGAACATTTTGATGGCAATATATATTTTTAATTTTGCGTCAAATTACCTAATCTAATACCATTTCCTTTCCGTAGAATTGCGAACGTAGCTGTCAAACATCTCTAATAGTGATAATGTACGTTATCTTAAAAATAATACTAGAAGAAGTTCTGCATCAAATAGTGAAACCATTCACTTTAATCGCGGTAGTCTCTCTACTTATATCGTATTATTTTAGGTCGTTAAACTTTTAAGATGTTATCTCCAGATGCAGTTCGAAAAAGAAAATTGAAGAGTTAGAGTACTTGTAAAATGGGAGTAGCATGCACAAGCACGATTCGAGTAATTAGTTGCTTAAGGACTAATAAATGTTCACTTTTATTTTTCAAAACACATTATGGACATATTGTAGACCTACAACATATTCGCTTGCTACCTGAAGATCGAATTACTTTAGCTAAAAAAATTGGTTAATGGCGTGACAGTATCAAGGTGAGTTTTTTCAACAGACATTCCCCCTTATTCTGTAATGTTGAGATCTCGCCACCATCGTATCGAGTCTGATATTCTTATGAATCCGAAGGCGTTTTGGCAATTTGTAAACGACAAGAGGGCGTCATCACGAATTCCTGGACATATGAACTTTAATGGCATCGAGTTCAGTGATCCTGCTGACATAGTGAATGGATTTGCATTGCACTTTTCTCGGGCGTATCGACAGAGCACAGCCTCACCTCCATTGCTGTTCAGCTGGTGCCCTTCGTTTGATGTTGGTCTTATAACGGAATCTGATGTTCTGTCGAGTATCGGTAAACTGAAGAAAGACCTGACTTCTGGCGACGATTGCATACCTGATGTAGTAGTGTGTGAGTGTGCTTCGGTTTTGAGTCGACCTCTAGTGACTTTATATAATTTAATTCTGGGTCGTTCCTTCTTCCCTAGTGCCTGGAAAGTTGCGAAGGTTATGCCAATATTTAAGCATGGTGATCGCGAGAGTATTAGTAACTATAGACCTGTGAGTGTTCTTCCACATTTTGCCAAGATATTGGAACATATTCAGCACACCAGAATCTATACAAGCATTAAACCATTTTTGTCTTGTCATCAGCATGGGTTTATACCTGGGAGGTCAACTAATACCAATTTAATTAACATTACCCAATTTATTTCAACAGCGTTGGATGGACGCAAACAAGTGGATGTCATCTACACAGACTTTGCGAAGGCGTTCGACTCCTTAGACATCAATATACTATTAACAAAGCTTGATTATATTGATTTTTGTCCTTCACTTATCAATTTAATGGAGTCCTGCTTAATAGGCAGAACCGCGTATGTTACTTACAATGGCTTTAACTCCTATACTTTCTCGGTGACTTCTGGAGTACCGCAGGGTTCCCACCTCGGTCCTCTGTTACTCAATATTTTTATTAACGATTTGCTGGAAAGAATACAATGTGACTGTTTGAGTTATGCAGATGATTTGAAGATCTACAGTGTACCAGAGATAATACCTCTAACTGCATCAACCTACAAACGAACCTTAGTCTTATTGATGTGTGGTGTGCCTGCAACAACATCTCCTTAAATGTCGATAAATGTTCCGTGGTATCTTATACCAGAGGTTCTTCGAAAATTGTGTATGATTACTCAGTTAGGAATGGAATAATTCCTAGAAGGGATGAAATTCGTGACTTGGGAGTATTGTTTGACTCTCGTTTGTCCTTTTCTAACCACATCAGGGATATATGCTTGTCGGCTTCAAGATCTCTGGGATTTGTAATAAGATCGTGTCGTGACTTCACCAATGTACATGCAATCAAGAGCTTGTACTTTGCTTTAGTTCAGAGTAGACTGGAATACGCTTCTTTGGTATGGTATCCGTGTTATACTTACCAGATATTGGCCATTGAGAAGGTACAAAAGCGCTTTCTGAAATATTTATCATTCAGAATCTCAGGAGCCTACCCAGAACGTGGTACGGATTAAGGTGCTCTACTGGTGGAGCACGGATTTCATTCATTATCAGATAGAAGAGACAAATACAGTGCCAAGTTTCTACGTGATGTTCTTGCAAATGAAGTAGATTCACCAACTTTGCTTGCCTGTATCAATTTCTGTGTATCAGTGCAAAGTACACGATCGAGTGATGTTTTAAGAGCGCCAAGAGCTAGAACGAATGTGTTAATTAAATCTCCAGTCTTTCACATGGTGCATAACTTCAATAAGCTTTATTCTGGTAGTGATAGCATACAAATTTTTTTGTGATTACTTCAAACTTTTAGTACATACCTAACTGATTTATTTATTTATATTTGACATGCTTTGATTTGTATTTCAGTTTATTTTATTACGCATGTGATATTATTTACTTTTTGAATTGTAGGTTATCTTTCGTTGTTGCAATGATGATTTGTTGCTACATTTCTATTTTTTTGCACTGCATGTAATTGTAATTTGTATTGTCCTGTAAATGGTGTTCACCGTTGGACATTAAAGATGATTATTATTATTATTATTATTATCTCTCATTGGATGTCACTTAGCAATAACGACGTGATAACGACTAAATAGAGAAAATATTGGGGCAACACCTTTGAAAACAGTTGACATGTTAACTAGAGAGGACATTAGTGAGTGCTTCACGAAAATGGTGTTATAGGTGTTGATCTGTTGATTTCTGATTTAATGAAAACTGATAAGAGTGTGGTCATGTACAAAAAGCAAGGGGATATAGAACCCATAATCCCTGGTGATTATGAAAACAGAAAATTCGATGAAAATGATTTTATACTTATATTCATGATGGCCTCTCAGCAAAATATGTTGAAATCTTTTGGACAAAATATTATTTGTGTTGATAGTACACATGGGTTGAATGCATATGATTTTGAACTTACAAGCCTCCTAATTATTGATGATTTTGGGGAAGGATTTCCGTTGCAACAGAAAAGGCACAATAATTTTTTAAGTTTTTTTTGAACAAGTGAAATCTAAAGTAGGCACAGTTTCCACAAAAGTTTTTATGAGTGATATTACATTGGTGTTCTATAACGCAAAAAATCTGCCAGATTTATTGAATTATGATGTTGACACTCAGACTTTTAGAAAATATTTTATGGACAACTATGTAAACAATTATTCACAACGGCGACTAGAATCTTTGTATAAGACAATTAAATATTTTTATTTGAGAGTTCTTAAAGTAAATAGATTGGATAAAAGCATCTACGCTGTTTTAATGTATATTAGGGATAAAATAGTTGAAAGAATAATTAAAACCATTAAAAAGAAAAACAATCATCATATTACAACAAGCAACCAAAAGTGAATTTAACATTGAAAATAATCATGGTGAAAGTTGGACCATTTCTGGGGACACAAATTACTACATTGTATATCAAAACAATTAAAGAAAGCTGCCTGGAATGCATACCATAGAAAGCATGCCATGTCAATACCCAATTCTTTTTGATTATTTTTAATCTTTATATGCTAATTTGGTAATTTTGAATAAAAAAATTAAATATATATATCACAAACTGGTTTAGTTCTTCCACAAAAACCAAAAATGCCAATATTATACTGTGTCAATAATAATTTGGCCAACTGTAGTTATGAAAGCAGCCGATCGTTTTTTCGAAGGAAAAATCTTCTGGAGTAACGAGGCACAATTCAAGGTTAATGGAAGCATAAATAGGCACAACTGCGTTTATTGGATTAATGATCATTCTTATGAGATCTTCAAAGAAGAAGTTAATTCTCCCGAAGTTATGGCTTGAGCCGGAATGAATTATCGAGTGATTGTTGGCCCCAATTTCTTCGAAGTGATTAACAGCGCGGCATCGTAAAAGGCGATATGATGCTGTCACAAAGCCATTTAAACACAACTTACACACACTAAACTACAGCGCAAGAGTTGCAGTGGTAGCCAGATAAGTAATACAGCTTACGGAGTCACTGCAACTAAGCACCCACCACACATTAAAAAAAATCACTTTAGTTGAGAATGATAGATTCAAATGAACGGGACATCATTTTGCAGCAGGACGGAGCCCTCCTCAAAGAGCACTTCCCAGGATGGATCGGTAGAGGTGGCTACATTGCTTGGCCCCCAAGGTCTTCGGACCTTGGCACTTTTCTTAATGTTGTTGTTATCGTTTTTAGAAATTTCTAAAATTTTTAAAATTTGTATAGATGAGTATCATCTGCATATAGATGATAAGAACAATGTTTCAGGGACGCAGCTTGCATATGTAAAGAGTAAACAAAAGGGGTCCCAAAACAGATACTTGAGGTACGCGACTACGCACAGGCAGGGTATTCGAAGTTTTATTATTCAAGGGTTATGAAAGGTAACTCTTGATTAATGCTGATGCATAATTACTGAAGCCTAGTGATTTTAAAATAATAATAAGTGTAGGTAATGATTAAGAGTGTCGATAGCGCGAGAGAAATCTAGTAAAATCAGTGTTGTAATTTTACCTGAGTCGATAGCCCCACAGATATCATCCACAACAGAGGATAAGGCAGTGGTACAGCTGAACCCAGATTGACGTATGCTTCAGGTTTCTTATATTTTTGGCAACAGAATAATACGCTTCTGACTTCTTCCAAACACTTGGAAAGAAGCCAGAAGATATGGAACAGTTGAATATATGAGCTATAAATGGAAGAAGATGGGGACAGCAAAGTTTAAGGTGATACCAAATATTTGATCCTCAGTCACTGGTTTGAAGTAAAAGTGGTCATCAACAGAGCCGTCAGTCGCCTCTCCCAGGTAATAGTTGACAATGTCAGGAATAACAGCAGCTGTTGACGAGAAGGCTGAACTAAAATAATTGTTAATTGCATCAGCGTTAAGTAGATTAGGAGGTGCAAGGTGCAGACACATTATCTAAATCCCTACGATCTTTCCACAATTTTTTTTAATTGGTGTTCCGGACATGATGATCAAGATAAGCCTTTTTCCTTTCTTATAGCACTTGTTCTGAAATTTCTTAAATATTTGTAGTATGAGATACGAGCAGGATTGATCTCTCAGCTTCTGAATGTCCTTGACCGTATTGGTAATCCATGACTTACAAACCTAGGGCTGAACGTTCTACTTTGGACAAGTTTAGCTGAGGAGATTTAGCAGAAGAAAGACATTTGGCTGCTTCAAAAAGAATAATATCGGTTTTTTCTTTAGGGAGTGTGCAAATGGATGATTCTACTAAGGATATGATGTCTTCTTTTGGAATGCTTTTGGAAGAGGGTGCGATGATAGATTTTTGACCATTTTTTGATGATGAATAGATTACGGTTTGCTTATTATTTGGAGCAAGCAATTGAAATTTCCGAATATGTTTTTCTTTTATGCGTTCTGAGGATCACCTTGAATCGAAGAAATGCAATCTAATAGGGACCAATCATTTTTAGACAAAGTGCTGGCAAGTTCTAAATGATGGGAAAGAAGTTTCCTGGACACAAGATCTAATTCACAATATTTGATACGTTCGCGGATGAGTACTAAGCCGGCTCGTCCTAAGATAGTTTGAAATAGTGCATTATGGAAAATATGCTCCTCGTGGAGGTTTGTTAAATGATATCGAAGGCTTCCACGGTCCTAGTCTTAGTTATAAAGGCTTCCGGATTTTGACCGCCTCCTATTAAAGTACATATACATGTATATACGAGGTGTGGCAGAAAAGTAATGAGACTGATTTTTTATTTACCAAGGTTTTAATTGTTTTCGAACATCAATGCTATCCCCTTCAAAATAGTTCCCTTGGGCAGCTACACACCGATGAAGACGTTGTTCCCTATGTTGATAGCAGCGCTTCAGTCTTCAACCGGTATGGTCTTCAGTGTGTTCGTTTCACTCTTTTGGATGTTGTCTAAATTCCCAAAATGACGTTTTTTAAGGACATTTTTCAGTTTAGTAAGAAGGAAAAAGTCACAAGGACTGAGGTCAGGTGAATAGGGGGGCTGGGGAACCACAGGAATGCTTTTTGAACCAAAAATTCTGTTATGGAGAGGGCAGTGTGACATGGGACATTGTCATGATGGAGCATATTTGTCTGCAATGTCTGGTCTCATGCGAATTACCATTTTTCTAAGCCTTTCAAGGACGCCTTTATAAAAAACTTGTTTGACAGTTTGTCCTCGAGGAACAAATTCTTTGAGGACGATTCCCCTTTGCTCATTAGCGATTCTATCAAGAAGATCAAGAGCACTTGTTTTTTCGAATGTCTCTCTGCTCAATGGTGAGGTTTTTCGGCCCAATTTGGCACAGACCTTTCGCATGTGCAATCTGCTCAAATTTAATTGTTCACTCAACATTCTTAATGTTAAACGACGGTCTGATCTCACTAGTGTGTTGAGACGTTCAATATTTTCATCGGTTTCAGAAGTTGAAGGCCTCCCTGAACGGTGTTCATCTTCAACGTCTTCTCTGCCTTCCAAAAATGATTTGTGCCAGATCACTCGCAGTGTTGCCACTCTCATTATTTTTCTGCCGCACCTCGTATACATACTATGACGCGGTCAAAACCCGGAAGCCCACATAACATAAACTGACATTGCTAACAGAGTGAATATATCGCAAGAGATAGTGCATTACATCATTACGATCGAAAAATGAAGTTAGTCAGTTCAAAAATTCGAAGCAGTTTCATCTGTCAGGAAAGTCGGTTTCTAATCTAATTCTAATAATTTTCGACCATCCTATGGCAGAAATAACATCTCGTCCTACAACTTCCACTTAAACGAACAACACCTCCTTTCAATTTCACCAAAAACTAAATTACCTCAAGATACGTCGGTCGTAATCGCAATCAGAATAATTCGACCTCGAATATAATCACGAATTTCCACTCCAATCTCTTTTATTTAATTCGTAATCTGGACAAGCTTTCGGCATTGTCTATCGCTCCATCGTCCTGCAGATATTTTTCTCATCTATAAGGCCATGAAGTAAATGAAAAAAAAAAAAAAAAAAAACAGAAAACCTACAGTTCTCCGAAATTAGAACGGATTCCTTTTTTATTCATGGATTCGACGAGAGATTCCCCAAACCGCCTATTTATCTCAGAAATAAAACTGAGGTCTTCCAGAGTTATCTTCAATATAATATATTAATTGTAATGGTGCACGAGTAACGTCTTCTAATTTTGTTTTTTTTTTGTTTTACCCGTCTTGAGAGAATTAAAATTTTTCGTTTCTTAATTATGTTCTGTCGTGTCGACTGCAAGATGGTTCTTAATGAGATTCGCGCTGGTCAAATTACTGAATTGCTCCAGTTTTGTTCGGTGACATTATGCATTTTATCTTTTATTATAGCTGGTGTTAAAGTTTATTGATGCTAAAGCGTTAAACGTGATGAAAAATATTCTTCATGTTTTAATCAGTTATTTTATTACACTAACATTACAAAATTAAATTCAAGTTGAAATAGGTCCAACCAGCAGAAATGTTAATCCATGCAAATTAGACAAAAAAAGGCATAATAAATAAAATCAGCGTACCTCTATCGAAATTTGTTAGCCAATTTCAATTAGCCAATCAATCAAGCCCGGCATGTCAATTAATCCGTACACAGAGAATCACTAATTTTCAGTTTTAAATTAACATTTTACGTACCTAGATAAATGCCCCGGCAATAAAAAAAAAAACATGGGGATATTATTAATCCTCACTAATTAGTTTGCCATTCGCTGTAGCCAATAAAAAGGATCTTAGATTATTGATCTTCATATACTTACTTATCGCACGCTTCGAAATAAAGATTCGGCTGCGTCAATTTCGAAAATATCAATATAGGAGCCACAGTCACCATGGAGATAATCCAAACTGTCAATATAATCAGGGACGCCAACCGTTTAGTCATTCTAGGCCGTAACGGCCACATTATCGCCATATAACGATCTATACTGATCGCGACCAACGTATAAGAACTAACAAAAACCGCCACCGCTTGGGAATAATTCACGACCGGACACAGGAACGATCCGAAACTCCAATACTGTTTCAGGTAGGATATCGATGTGAACGGTACGCAGAATACGGTGATCAGAAGATCGCCGACTGCTAAATTCGTAATGAAATAATTGGTAACTGTCCTCATACGCGACGACGATATCACTATGTAGCATACCATGCCGTTACCTAAGGTGGCCACCACGAAAATGATCGTGTACATAAGGTAGATGGCGCTGCGGAAATATACCGAAGACGTTTCATCTGATTCGCAGAATTCTGTGAAGTTCGCGTAATCGGTGATGTTGTAGGTGAAGTTCTCCGGCTCATCGAACATTGACATGTCTCCTCCGTTCTCGGAATTGGATCTAGTTTGGAATGCCGCATTTTGAGTTGGAGATGGAATTTGAGGTTAGTTTCTCTAGTAGGGCCATCTTCGATCTGCAACAGAAATATATATTATATACATACAGCTTCACATTAATTATCTTAAATTTTTATGTTTTTTTTTATAGTATTCTCGTAAAAAATTATTTAAACTGTCAAAATTGGATTAACTAAACTATCAGTCTTGTCAGGGTTGTCTCCAATTGAAGAATTCAGTGCAAGAACAAGCCAAGTCCTGTGCAATAACAGAACAGCATGATTTGTCCTCACTGTCCATTTAGCTATTTTGTGTGGATTAATGTTCAGGTTTTTCTGTAAACACCATAGCCAAGTTTGGACATTCAGAGCATTCTGCATGCAGGTTGATATTAAACCGTCATGTTTGCTTGAGTGCAGCGAAAGTACCAGTTTTCCAAGCTTTCACATCATTTGAAATACGAAACAAGAAATACCTGGAGCCGCGTGCGATGACGGAGACGCTAATACCTAATTCTCTGATTTCATATCCATCAGTGAAGGAGATCCACCAGAGAACTCCAAGAAGCCAATCCATCAACATCCGAGGACGGTCAAAAGGATAGATTAGATTAGATCAGATTAGGAATAGGGTGGCCATGCGAATCTGTTTCATCGCAACCTTTGAAAGTCTATTGTGATCTCTTTTTATCCTAGAGGACGCTCTCTAATTTTGCCTTCTGAATTATGTAGGTCTATCATTTTTGAGAACGGTCCTTTTATGTAGCCGTTAGTTGTGGAGCTCTATAAAAATCTTGTCCTCGCTAGGCCGTCACAGTGGCACAAGACATGAACTGGGGTTTCTTCTTCCTCTTGACAGAATCTGCAGAGGGCATCATCTGCCAGGCCGATGTTAAATATATGTCAATTCAGTCTTCCTATCTTGGCTCAGTAGGCCTTCAGTAAACTCAGACCTGCGTTTCCTCAGGAACTCCTTTGCTTGTCTTTGTCCTGATGATCTTTTCCACCTTTCCTTGGACTTGTCCATTCGTCGATGGGCGTTTTAATTTGCGATTTGGTGATGCCGAAGGAAGGGCCCGCTCCAATGAAAGGCCATGACGAACCTCGTCTGGCCAGTTCATCTGCCGCCTCGTTTCCCTTCACGCCTTTGTGGTTGGAGACCCAGGCCAAAATTATTTTCCTTTGAGTGCCCACCTCATTTAGGGCTCCTTAAGCAATCGTAAACCAGCTTTGAGTCAGCACTTGCGGAAATGATCGCTTTAAGTGCTGCCTGACTGTCAGAGTAAATAGCAACACTTTTACCTGGTTCCATTCATCTATCTACTTCTCTGACGCAATGGTGAATCGCTGCAACCTCAGCCTGGAAAATCGTCGAGTCCTTGCTGAAGCTCAGTGAGAGGGCCTTGCTAGGCTTCTTTCCGTAAATGCCAGCTCCTACGCTGTAATCAGTTTTAGAGTCGTCTGTGTACCAGTTTGAGTCCGCTCTTACTGGAGGGGGAGAGGGGGAGGTATGGTCCCAGTTTTTCCTATCTAGTATTATAACCTGATATATATGAAGCATGGCGTCGCTTGGCATCCTCGGAGGTCGAAACCACGTGGCCTGATTCTAATGAGCCCCTATTGAGGACACTTTTTTTTTTTTAATATTGTGACGTTTCTTGACATTTCTAAAAGATGATGTAAAAAAAGAGAACCAATTGAAGCCTTGCACATCAACTTGCTATTCAAAATAATATTGAAACTAAATGATATCGAAGGCTTCCACGGTCTGAGTCTCTGTTATGAGGGCTTCCGGGGTTTGACCGCGTCATAGTAAAGTACATATATACAATACAAAATAAAATAAAACAAAAATGAAAAAGAAAATTACAAAAAATATATATACAACTTACTCAAACTCGACGTTTCGCCACTAATGTAAGTGGCTTTTTCAGGAGCAAAACTAGGTGAGGGGCGCCAGAAGGTCAGGGTAACTCGACGTGTCAACCACGTGCCACCACCAGACGTGCGGGGATATATATACCATTGTGCAGGGAAACGGAACGGTGAGCGCGAGGCAACGATGCGGAACAGTGAGCACGGGTCGAAGAAGCGGAAAGGACGGGTTTCCAAATGCTGGAGAGTGGGTAACCAATATCGCGATTGAGATTTTGAGGATGTCTATGGATCTCGATAGCTTCCCTTACCTTTCGTTGAAAATAGCGATAAGACTTGCTTACAACAGATACCTGATCAAAACAAATTTTATGGCCCGTATCTATGAAGTGTTCGGCTAAGCCTGAGTGTGTTGAGGAACGTGACTTAACGTACCGTTGGTGTTCCTTGATTCTAGTTTGAATAGAACGTCCAGTTTCGCCAATGTACACTGAGCCACAATCACAGGGAATTTTGTAAATGCCTTTATGGGAGAGAGCAGGGCGCGTGTCCTTGGGCGAAGGAAGAATTTGGGAGATCTTGTTTAAAGGTTTAAAGATGGGTTGGATATTTTGCTTACGAAGAATTCTACCGATGTGATCTGTAACGCCATGGATGTAGGGAAGAACGATGGTACTTAGCTGATTACTAGATTCTGGTGCTACCTTAGGAGACCGTGGATGAATGTACCTATTTATGACCCTTTGTATGTTGCCGGAGGTATAGCCATTCTGTAAAGGAGCAGTTTTCACATGTTTCAATTCTTTGTCGATGTTGTCGGGTTGGGAAATTGAGATTGCGCGATGTACTAGAGAGCCGATTACCGATTTGTGCTGGGTGATGATGTGAGCTGGCATGAAGATATCGGTCGGTATGTGCGGGTTTCCTGTACACGGAGTGACCTAAACGACCATGGCAGACGAGTAACTAACACATCAAGGAAAGGCAGAGAACCGTTATTCTCAATCTCCATGGTGAACTTGATGTCGGGGTGTTGACTATTGAGGAAATCCAAGAAAGTATTTTTGCCATGTGGTCAGATAATGAAAGTTGGGTTTTAAATTCGCATGTTCTAAAACAGTGGTCTCAAAAGCCTCCATGAAGATATTAGCTACAACCGGGGAAAGTGGGGATCCCATAGCGGCGCCGGAGGTTTGATGATAGTATTTTCCCTGGAAGGTAAAGTACGTTGAAGTAAGGCATTTCTCGACTAACTTGGCTAAGTCTGGGGATTGGTTGTCCTAGATCAATAATTGGTGGATTATAGCGATGGAATCGGCGACAGGCACTTTATGAAGAGTGAGGTAACATCAAAACTGACAAGAAAGATCTTCGGGTTCAATAGAGATTTCAGAAATGAGTTTAACAAAGTGTGATGAATTTAGAATATAAGAAGGAGCATTGCCTGTGTATTTCTTAATAGTATGAGCGAGGTATTTGGCCAAGCTATAGGTGGGCGAATCTATAGTGTTAACTATGGGTCGAAAAGGTAGGTTCTGCTTATGGATTTTTGGAAGACCGTACAACCTAGGTGGCTTGTAAGAGATCTGACATTTTGGCCACGTACTGAGACTTGTCTAGAATGACGGTTGTGTTTCCTTTGTCAGCAGGAAGAATTACTATATCTTTGTTGGCGCGGAGAGAACCTAGGGCTGGACGTTCTACTTTGGATAAGTTTGGCTGAGGAGGTTTAGCAGAAGAAAGACGTTTGGCTGTTTCAAAACGAATAATATCGGCATTTTCTTTAGGGAGTATGCGAATGGATGATTCTACCAAAGAGATGATGTCCTCTTTAGGAATGCTTTTGGGAGTCACAGAGAAATTTAAACCTTTGGATAATACTAGAGTTTCAGCTTCCGACAAAGGGTGTGATGATAGATTTTTGACCGTTTTCGATGATGAATGGGTTCTGATTTTTTTGTTATTTGGAGCAAGCAATTGAAATTTTCGAATATGATTTTCCTTTGTGCGTTCTGAGGATCTTTGAGCTTGGATAGAAGAAATGCGATCTAAGAGGGACCAATCATCTACAGACAAAGTGTTGGAGAGTTCTAAATGAAGGGAAAGAAGTTTCCTGGATACAAGATCTAATTCGCGACGGCAATACTTGATACGTTCGCGGATGAGTGCTAAGCTGGCTCGTCTTAAGATAGATTGAGATACTGAAGTACTGATGTGGTGAGAAAGTTTGAGAAATTTTGGGACAACTTGATGGTTGCGACAGCGAGACAAGAAGGTAAGGGTGCACAGAAGGGTAGATAGTTTGAGGCGTAGCTTAGAAAAGGTTTGGGTTTTACGGAAAATTTCCTCCCCGTGGAGGTTTGTTAAATGATATCGAAGGCTTCCACGGTCTGAGTCTCTGTATTATTTTATTTTGTATTGTATGTATGTATTTTAACTATGACGCGGTCAAAACCCGGAAGCCCTTATAACAATATTGAAACTAAATTAGTTGGCTGGCAATGGTTACACATATTTTTGAAACGAAGCTGATTATCTTTGCGAAGGCATCAGGTAGTGGTAAAATTTGAAATTCAAACGATCAATGTTGATATGTAACTGTATATTCGTAGCAAGCTTGCGGAAATAAAGTTTAGATTAATAATTTTCCCAAAATACCTTTATTTTTTTATTACACCTCAGCGACGAAAATTTGCACGATACCATATATACTTTAAAAGAAAATTATAACTTCCTTTCGCTGTATATAAAACCGAGTTAACCAAGCTGAAACGTGTAACTTAATATGTCTCGTTTCCGCTGTAAATTTTTTGAAAAAGCACACGCGGGAGCCCGTATTTATTATCCCGTTTCTTTCGCGGCGTACATAAAAATAAGGGAGCGACATCCTATCTAAACACACAAAAAATCGAATAAATTTAACAAGTCGATATCTCGAAATCGCGGTAAACGTCAAACTGAGACGTTTATATATTAGGAAGGATAATATACAGAATTTATAAACAGAAAACATTCTGAACACGATTTGATTCGATTTATGAATACCTTGCTCTACAGTATTGATGCGAATCCGAATAATTATTTTGAAAATTATTACGTTTTAAATTTACACGTTATATAAACAAAATCGCGATTTCTGCTGAATTAAATTAGATTGAATTTATTTTTATTGTACATAGGTATTCAAATTTAATTATTAAATGTAGGTAGTAGGATCGTTCTGTTTGAATCCATCCGATATATCTGTGCGAGCTGTTTTGCATTTTGCCGTTAGACATGCATCGTTAATCTAGAATAGAACATCACGTCATTAACGTCAATCTTTGTGATATGCGTTTAGCGAATTCAAGGGCTTTCCCGGTAACCGCACATTTGAATTGAACTCCACGTTGCAATCTACTAACACTGTCGGTTGAATCCTCTAATTATGTTACTCGTATTACAACCGAGGTACAGGTTGTATAATAAAAAAGGCAACAACCAACTATAAATAAATTTAAAAAAATAAATAACTGACAGTTTCAAGATTTGTTGATAATTAATTTCAATCTTTCAATTTGCCTGACGGACTGTTTCACAAATAATATTTTTAGCAGTGAGTGCAGGTCCTTAGAGCGTTTAGTAGGCAGATGGTTCGATTGCATCTACTTCTGCCTGAAAAATTGTTAGGCTCGTACGCAACGCCCCAGACTCCCATGTTTGACGGTCGTGAATTACTACTTCAAACTGTTTGTCAAATTCGAACCTTGGTATTATATGATCTTTTAGCTTAACCAGTCTTCCTAATTCTTCTAATATTCGGAGATGGCCCACTAAGTCTCCTGACTTGAAAGTGTTGTTTCGTTCCAATCTAATGACGCCGATCATTGCTTCACTCTTCATCTACAGCTGCAAGGGAATCAGGCTGTTCGTTTGCTGTTGGCTCCCTTACCAGTGACGCATCTGTAACTGTAGATCTAACTATAGACAATTAGGTCCAGACGACCATCTTGGGTTTCAGCCCCCAGGTTTTGCCAAAGTGACGTCGACAGATCCATAGTGCTCTGATGGTCTTTTTTGGCGCCTTCTGGAGATGATTGTTCTAAGCACATTTTTGGTCTAAGTGATTAATAATAATAATATTTATTCGTGCTTGCTTTGTAAATACAAAAATTGCAACCATCATATTGCCCTGCGTTGTAAGCCAAAGATCCTGTGCCGGGACGAGCTGTGATCCCACAGTATTATTCCATAGGACATCACAGAATGAAACAAGGCAAAGTACGCCGTTTTCGAAGTGCTCAGGGATACCCAGAGAACAAAGTTTCTCAGAAGATATATAGTGCGCAATAGTTTCGACGCTACGTCGTCGCAGTGAGGTCCCCACTTGAGCTTTGTGTCCAAAGTAAAACCTAAGTATTTAACCTGAATTGCTTCAGGTTAAATACTTAGCATTATTTCTGAAAGAGAAAATCGTTGAAAGTGTTTTGTCACATACCAATGATGCTGTCTCCTGAACTGTAGTGTTATCAGCAAAAAGTATACATTTACCAATCGTCATATGTTTAAGAAAATCATTGATATATATTAAAAATAGAATCGGTCCCAGTATGGAACCCTGCGGCACTTCCAAGTACATTGTCACTTCATTCGAAATATTGTGATTTATTTTGACTATCTGACGTCTATTAGTCAGATAAGACTCAAAATATTGTAACGACTGTTGATAAAAATTATATTATTTAAGCTTTTGTAATAGAATATTGTGATCAACACAATCGAACGCTTTACTAATAAGGGTCATATTTATAGTCCGTGCTTGAGGTTGTGCCGATGCTTGAGCACGCGATTTTGACGTAAATGTCATTACAAATATGTCAAAATTGCGTGCTTAAGCATCGACACGATCTCAAGCATGAACTATAAATACGACCCTAAGTACTTTCTATTTAACACTGATCCGCGAACCAAACCGGTTTTGTTCCAGCGATTTATACAACAGTACCGGTTTTGTTCAGTGATCAGTGTTAAATAGAAAGTACCTCATAACATCATAAAATGTAGCCGCACAATACTCGCTGCATTCAAAACATGCTAAGGCGAAATCAACAAAATCCAGAACGGCTGCAGTAGTGGACCTCCCTTGTCTAAAGCCGAATTGATTCGGGCAGAATAATGATTTTTTTTTTCAAAATAGCATGTAACTTTATTTTTAACTAACTTCTCAAAAACCTTTGAAATCGTCGGTAAAATATAGATTGGCCTATAATTCGATGCTTCGTTAACGTCCCCCTTCGTACGCAAGGGAATAACAGATGCAAATTTTCGTCTGGAAAGATGCCCGACCGAAAGCTCAAGTTAATCAGCTTTGTGAGTGGTACAATGATCTTATTTTTCACTAATTTCAGTATATTTGTGGATAGACCATAAAAATCCCTCGTATTAGATGATTTCAGTGAACCTCATTAAATGAAACACTCAGTCAAACTGCGTTTCTTCCAGGGCTAGAGCCGCTGGAGATAGCTTTCTTCTTTTCGTGCGTGGTACTATGCCTATTTTGTGTGGATTAATGTTCAGGTTTGAGCATTCAGGGCATTCTTCATGCAGGTTAATATTAAACCGTCATATTTGCCCCCTTACTATAATTACTAGGTCATTGTCATAGCCTTGTACCTTAAAGCCAAAGCTTGTTAGCCTAATAAAGATTTTCTTTACAACCACTGACGACAGTAAAGGTGAAAGTATCCCCTCTGTAGAAACCGTGAGAGTGCGGAGGAAACTCCAGTCTATCTCCTTGCTGAGTGTCCAACAGCAGACAGGGAGAGGTGGATATATTTTGGGGTCGATCGATTAGATGATCCCTTGACCAGGTTGCGGACTTTTTTTCTCCGGATGCAACCTGTTTAAGTGATCTAAAACAGCATGGGGGCATAGGTCTCTCTTCTGGTCGAGTTTGTCTTTTGGAGTCGTCTCGTTCGTGCAGTCTGAAAAAAAGGAGGTGGAGGACAACCCTTCATGACTACGACATTTTCAGTAGTGTCTCCTATGTTTGCAGATTTGATTCTGCTTCTGAGCAATGCTTCAATCCCTCTAATGATGACAGGTTCAATTTCTAGATTCTATGCTGCGTTTTTAATTGATCTAACTGAGGTGTTAACAAAGACACCCTCTATGTCCATCTACGAGGGAGCGTTTTTATATTCGCGGAATGAGCGGGTTGTAGGGGGGTGATTAGGCGCATTGGGGGCGTGACCTGTGCAGCGACTCATAATTAGTATAAATGAGAAGTTTCATTGATATTAGACAGTTAGTCTTTGAGCTATCGTCAACCAAGTAACATAATCAGGCCACATATCGTGCCGTTATAAAGTTCCTTATCAGGCAAGGAAAATCAGTCGCGACCATAATGAATAAGATGTCATTGGTTTACGGCGACTCTTGTCCAGGAAAAACCATGGTGTACAAGTGGCATAGTTTATTTAAACAAGGAAGGGAATCCCTTGAAGACGACTGGAGGCCGGGCAGGAGCATTGAGGTGACCACGCCAGCACTTATCCTAAAAGTTGAAAAAATTGTACTCGAAGATGGTCGACTAAAGAAAAAACAACTCGCAGAAATGATTGGAGTATCCGATACAACAATTTTTAAAATCCTACACGATCATCTCGGCATGTCTAAGGTCAGCGCAAGATGGATGCCGAGAATGCTCACGCCGCCGCCAAAACAACAGCGCGTAGAGTGTTCGCGTGCATTTTTGGACCTCTGTAATGAAGACAAGGATGGTGTATTGAGTCGAATTGTTACTGGAGCCGAAACTTGGGTTCGTCATTATGAACCTGAGTCCAAACAAGGCTCCATGCAGTGGCATAAAAAGGGCACAGCACCTCCCAAGAAATTTAAAGTGTCACAATCAGCTGGGAAACTCATGGCAACGGTATTTTGGGACTCGGAAGGAATATTGTTGATTGATTATAAAGATAAAGGTGTTTCTATAACCGGAGAATATTACGCTTCAATATTAGAGCGACTAAAAGAAGCCATTAAAGAGAAAAGACGGGGAAAATTGACGAAAGGTGTGCTGCTTTTGCACGACAACGCGCCCGTCCACAAGAGCCGCGTTGCGTTAGCTGCCCTGCATAAGGGGGGCTTCGAAATTGTGAATCACCCACCCTACAGCCCAGACCTGGTCCAGAGTGATTATTACCTGTTTCCGAAAATGAAAGAAGAGCTGCGGGGTAAAAAATTTACTGCCGATGATGAAGTCAAGGAGGCAGTTTCGGCGTATTTTGCAGATAATGAGGGTAAAAATAAATTAATTGAAAGATGTGAAAAATGTATTTGTCTTGCAGGTGAATATATTGAAAAAGAAAAATAATTTGGTTTTTTTATTTCCACCCCTTATCCCCCAGGAGGTCAAGTCAATTACACTTTTCCATTGATTTGAGAAGGAAGAAGCTCAAGCTGATGGGGTGGTAGGGTTGAGGATCGACTGTAGGTCGTTTGCCAGCCTTGGGTATAAACGTCACCCCTGATTTGCCTCCAAGATTGGGGTAAAGCTTAACTAGTACCGGTACGATTTCTCCTATGTCCTCTTGTAGTAAGACTGGGAAGATAACATCTGCTATTGGGTGGTGCTTTATAGAGCTTGAATGATTTGATAGCCCATTTGGGTTTCAGCCTATTTCGAACGAGGGTCTTCATCTAGTTTGTGGTAGCATTCCTGGCTTGCAATATTGACTAAGTCTGAACAATGCGTTTGTAGAAGCAGCCGCAGTGCTTCCTCCTCGGTTTTAGTGTAATTTTTTTTTACAGAAACCTTAATCCGTTGGATTGGCATTTTGATAGGACTTTGTGCGGTCGTGTAGCGGCAGGCAGTTCAGTTACGCTTTAGCAGAAGCTTGTCTAAATCCTTTTGTTAGCCTTCCTTAGTTGTGTATTGTATTCTGTTTATAGTGAAGAGAAGAAGAAAATTTGGTTTATTTGGACCCCAATAGAAATCTTTTTCACAGTATTGCAACTAGAAGTTGGACATCTTATTATTAATACATTTCATGCGCATAAATTTTATTAAAAAAAACATTCTTTTTCGTCCCAGTCCTGGTCCTGTACTGAATACATAAATTCTCTCAAGGAATAAAGAAAATATAAACAAGCACATGTTCAACTCATCCCCGATACATTCAGGCATCCAGGCGACGTATAACATCCACAAAAACTTTCTTCACCACTACTTATATTATACAGTTGAGAATTTGAGAAACGTTCATTGTTAAATATTTATCTAAAAGTTTCTTTGAATGTGGAGGCGCGAATTTCCCCACTTTTTATAAAAGTTTCACACGCACAACAATTCAAACGTCTTTTCCTGCGATATCGCTAACTCTAATACATATGTGCATATTCTAATCTCCTTCAAATTGCAGGATGTTTACATAAAGCTTCAGCATATTTGACTTTCATACAGAGTCAAGACGACTTTCGTGAAACTTACGTAAATAGATCGATGAATCGCGGAAATATCTCTGTGTACAATTGTGTAACTAAGCAGATAAATGTACTGCGCTGCTGATGGCTGGTCTGCGGTTGACATTTCGTTTGTGTAACAGAACAAATAATGAAAGAAAACGGGGGAAAACGGTTCGGTTCCTTTAATGACCGGGTCTTTAGTCACAATCGTTTTTTAAACGTAATTATTGAATTTGTGGAATGTAGGTGTTTGCGAATAAATATTGATATTTTTTCTAATATGTACTGTAATATTCTTTTGTTAATTTTATAAATTTGCGCGACTTTATATAAATGCTTACTTTGCAACTTTGCTAAATTAGATTCGAGAAATTTCGAAGCAAAATTAAAATAATTTCTTGCAACGGAGCCACCCACATCAGACATAATTTAATCCATTACGATGAACGTTTAAGGTTTCATTGTAATATAATGTATGTATATATAAAATTTGGTCCTGTATACATTGTTGTGTGAAATTTGATTTATAATAAATCAAGAAAATGTGAGCTTTACACTCTAAATTAAAATTTGGGGTTTAAAAAAATTAATCTCAGGGGTTCGTGAATTCTTAGCTCTACAGCAGGTGTAGAGAACAGAATACGAGAGCTTATCGTACGTTATCGTAAAAATTCCGGCACTGCTAATGTAGACTTCATCCGTCCAAATAATTTTTCAAAAAAATGATGGATCCTCCTGAATTTGTTGAAGATTCCAATTGCAAAATTCTAAGCGTCGTTCAGGATCAGTCAATAGGAGCTGCTGTTGTTTTCTCACTTTGCATGGCCTAAACTTATGTTTCTTCAAAACTGATAAAGCACGTCGTCGTGATATACCCAATTCCACTTCAATTTGACGGCTTGAGATTGAAGGATTTTCCACTGCCATTCCAATAACATTGACCGTAACTTCCTCAGTATCTACCTTATTATAACTCTTCGATCTTGATTTGTTGAACGTTCCAAAATTAATGAGATTATCTTTCAGTCTTCCAAAAATAGATTTATTAGGTTGCCTTCTTTCCGGGTAACGATTAAAATATGTTTCACGTGCAGCTTCAGCATTATTATTATTGTGAATAAAGCATTCCAACATATCATACTTTTCGTAATTTTCATAAGCCATCGCAAATTTATAATTTTAAGGTGAAGCAACAATCAAATAATTAACTTAAACTATTGATACATAAACATATAAACCTACTGACAGATTCATATATGTTGAATGACACACGCCTACTAACAAAAAGCAATGAAATGATGAAAATCAATGGAAAATGATAATTTTTTGCTATAATACAGTGAAAATGAACGAAAAGACCCCCTATGATATATATCATTGAAATGACAAAAAAAAACTCTTTTTAATGGTATCATAGCCAACTATATGTTCCATATAAAAAAATACAACTTTATGTCCTACCTCGAATTTCGAAATTTTTTCCAAAAATTCTCTAACGCCATTGCATTCTAATCAAAAAAGTGCCTGAAGAACGTAAAAGTCATTTTTGTCAATTTTCATAAATAGCCGAGATATCGTGATAAAACGAAAATGGGAAAAATCGAATTGTCAGGGATAACTCGAAACCGAAAGCCGATAGCCAAATTTGGTTTTCACCATCATCCTCTCGAAAAAACAGATCGAGGATGCGTGGTCCGTTTTTTGATACCTCTTATAGTTACCGAGATCCCCTACTGAAACATCGAAATTTGCCCACCCTGTACATACTTATATGACACTAGTTCTTAATTACATTTCAGCTTTAACTGAAGCAGAGGATTTGTTGGAATAATCAGACGTATACCTCACCGATAGTGACGACGATGATAATCCTTTTTTTTTGCTCCTACACCTGATGAGGAGATTCATGATGAAATAACTTCTTCATGTAGTTCCAGTGACGAAGAAATTGCTTTAGAATCGGATAATATCTTTACATTCATCTGTAATTATCCGAAGAGGTCGCGGTCGTAATCGTAACCGTACTGGTATTAATAGAATTAGAAACAGAAGAGGAATCATTCACGGAGGAGAACGTGAAACAGTAGGAGTTGATCATACACAAATACCAGATGGATGGAGCGGTCAATTTATACCCTTAGAAATAACATTTTATTAACCGAGTTATGAAAAAATAGAAACTGATTCTTGGACTACAAAAGAATTTTTTGAACAGTTTATAAACGATGATATATTAGATAAGATGGTTTATGCTACGAATTCATGGTGTTCAAATGGTCATGAGTGCTATAAATTTACCAAAAATATCTTTATTCGTACCAGAACATTTTTTATATTTTGACAAGTACTTTACAACAGTAAAATTGGCTATGTTGTTAGAGAAAGGCTATCATGGAACTGGAATTATTTCTAGAAATAGAATTCCAAAGAATTGTCTGCTAATCCAGGAGGAGATATTTATGAAAATGCCAAGAGGAACTACAGAAACAAAATGTAGAAATGATGGTACAGTGAACATTATTCGCTGGTTAGATAACAAACCTGTTACGCTGGTATCTACAATTCACCCTAAAGAGTCGATTCGATTTATGCCGAAGATGGTAAAAAGAAATAAAGTGTATGAAATGGTTCACCGTCCTGTGGCTGTCAAGGCATATAATCAATTTATGGGCAGAATGTTATCTGTGTGCCCTACTAGAGCACGAACTAGAAAATGGAATATTAGGTTCATATGTCATATGATTGACTGAGCAGTCAGCAATGCCTGGTTACTTAATAAAAAAACCCAAATAGAAAAAGGCATTCCTAAAAATAAAAACTACTGCGATGAAAGAGAGGATTTAGATCCGAAACATAAATATAGGAAGAAAAATATTATACCGATACCTAGCGAAAATTTTCGTTTCCTCAAAGATGTCGATACCCTAAATGCAATACAAGAACCACAGCATATTGCATAAAATGTAAAATATTTTAAGAAACTGCTTCCTTCGTTTTCACACACAATAAATAAATTCCCTATAGTTATGTATGTACATGTTTTGTATACAGTGTGGCCATAAAGTTTGGAACCAAGCTTATAACCGCATTATTTTACATTTTTAGGAAAAAGGCTCGGACAGGTAAATTTTCTTTTTTAAAACGCCATCTTTTGACATACAATTTTTTTCTATGACGTCATTGGCTTTTAGAGTGATGACGTTATCAATCCTTTTTTTAAATGGCAACCATATTATTTTTTTATCGTTTTTGGTAGATCTTTATATCCTGCAAATAGTGATATACAGGGTCCGGCAACGAAGGGGAACGGAAGATTACACGCTTATTTGAAAGTTTGTCAAATATTTAGTCATTGGATATTCTTCCGCACCATCAAGTTCACGTTTCAAAAATATTTTGTTTTATACAGGGTGTTCCAGACGGAAATGCCAGACTAAAGTTGCATTTTTTTAAATGGAACACCCTGTATATTAATAGAGAAAATGATCCGCGCTTGAAAGCTGGTTACAACGATATAATGTTGTATAGGTCTAAAGTTGCTGATTTCTGTGTAATCAATGATTTTACTTGATAAATTGATACATTTCAGTAGGCTATTCTGCATAGGGAAAAACAAAAAATTCGAAACCAACAGAGTAGAATATTTTTTACTAGTATGGATTGTCGTTACTATGTGAAATAAATTCTGCAACTGCTCGCTTTATACAGGCTGTTCACAATTTTGCAAAATCGAAGAAATCTCGAAATTTTTTAATGGAACACCCTGTATATTTTCGTATGTCGGACCAGATTGAATATTGCGGATATGTAATTGATAGAAAAGGCATACACAAATCATCTTCAAAAATTGAGGCTGTACAAAAGGTAAAAAGTCCCACAAATAAGAGTGAAGTTAGCTTTTATAGGTTTAGTAAATTATTACGGACGTTTTTTTCAAAATTTAAGTACACTTTTGCAACCATTATACCATCTTTTGAAAAACAACGTTAAATTTTACTGGTCAAAGGATTGCAAACAATGTTTCGAGTTGATTAAGAATGAGATACAATCAGATAGGGTTCTTGGACGTTATGATCCCAAGTTACCGGTGATCTTAGCAACTGATGCGTCATCATACGGCGATGGCGCAGTTCTTTCACATATGTACCCTGACGGTAGTGAGAGGCCCATACAATTTGCTTCACAGACTTTATCTCTTACACCAAGACGATACTCTCAAATCGACAAAGAGGCTTACGGGATAATCTTTGGCGTCAAGAAATTTTACCAATATCTGGCAGGTCGTCATTTTATCCTGGTTACGGATCATAAGCCACTTACTCAAACACTTAACCCTGGAAAAGGACTACCTACCTTAAGCACGACGAGAATGCAGCATTATGCCGTGTTTTTACAAGATTTTGATTACGAAATCCGTTACAAAAATACAAAGTTACATGGCAATGCAGATGCAATTTCAAGATTGCCAGTAACGGAAGGCTTATCGACAAAAGTAGATGAAGCAGACTGTGTTGAAATTCAGCAAATCAGCACATTACCCGTGACTATCCGAGATTTGCAAATTCATACAATCAAGGACAACCAATTAATGGGAATTATATCTGCGTTAAAATCAGGAAAAGATATCCCTTCGGGGGATAGATTTCATGTGAACTTGACCGAATTTTCGTTAAACAATGGCGTTCTTTTAAGATGTCAAAGAACAGTAATACCCAAGACGTTGCGCAAGCAAATCTTAGATGAATTACATGTTTCCCATTTTGGAATGGTGAAAATGAAGTCTTTGGCTGGAAGCTATTGTTGGTGGCCGTCAATAGACAGTGATATTGAAGATTTAGTACAGAATTGCCTACAATGCAATCAACATAAAAATAATCCACCAAAAACCGTTCATCCATGGGAAGAAGTTACCGAACCATTTCAAAGAGTTCATGCAGATTTTGCTGGCCCATTCAAAGGTAAATATTTATTTATCTTGGTAGATGCGTTTACTAGATGGCCAGAAATCCATATTACGAAAGATATTACAACGGAGTCTACCACAGGAATTTGCCGAAAAATATTTTCCACGTTTGGATTACCTACAACGTTTGTGAGCGACAACGGAGTGCAATTTACTTCATACCAATTTAAAAGCTTTTTAAAGGGAAATGGAATTTACCAAAAATTCTCAGCGCCGTATCATCCTGCCACGAATGGCATGGCCGAACGATATGTACAGACGGTTAAGAACGCATTAAGAGGAATCTCAAACAATTCAGATTTCGAGGCCGAACTGCAGAAATTTCTTTTGCAGTATCGCAAAACTCCGCACTGCATTTCAGGCAAAAGTCCATGCAGCTTAATGTTTGGTAGAGAAATTAAATCAAGGTTAGACTGGTTAAAAATACCTTTGGAAGAAAACAAAACCAAAGAAATGCAATACAGAAAATTTTAAATGGGAGACAGGATTTCTGCAAGAAGTTACGGATCTAACAATAAATGGGAAATAGGAAACATTCATCAAAAATTAGGAAACTTACACTACTTAGTAAAATTAGATAACGGAAAAATATGGCGAAGACATATTGACCAATTAAGACTGATTGGCCAGGCCACTCCAGTTACACCAAAAATTACCTTTCCTACTTTCAGACCCGAAGCAAATGATTGCCCTAAACCTGTAACCACTCCAAAAAATACTCACACAAATGATAGCACCTGTGACGATGATTTACCAAACACTGACGATACTTACCTTGAATCCACTGAATCCGTTACACCGTCCGAAATAATACAACCTTTACGAAGATCAAACCGTATAATTAAGAAACGACAAATATTAGATTTGTAATTACAAGTGAGGGAGGTATTATAGATAGTTGGTATTAGCATGTGTGGATAGGGAGATAGGAGACGGGGGAGAGGATGACATTACCGATAGTGGGGGGAATGACATTATGATTATTAGTATTTTTTCATGCTGTTTGACAGATTACTATTTATGTAACTTGTATTTCTCAGTGAGAGTTTAATAAAAACTATTTGTAAGATATAGTGTGTTTACATTGTGCTCGGACACAACACCATTTATTAGGAAATATTTTGTCAAGATAGTGGCGAACCTCTACACCATAATGTGGAGGTGCCCCATCTTGTTGAAACCAAATATTTGGATGGGGTACATCACCATCCTCGTGATTTAGGAAAATAACAGCGAGCGCTGGAACTAGTTCGAATCTTAAAAATTCTAAATATTGCACAGCAGTCAAATTTCCTTCAAAAAAATATGGCCCTAAAATGCGTCGTCCAATCATTCCAAACCATACGTTAACTTTTCCTCTACGCTGAGTATGACGCGCTTGAGTCCAATGCGGATTGGTCTGCGATCAATATCTGCAATTATTGCGGTGAATAGATCCATTTAGGTAAAACGTAGCTTTATCAGAGAAGACGATGTTTTCCAAGAAATTTACATTTTGGCCACAACGTAACATTACGTCTTCGCAGAACTGCAGTCGACGATCTTCGTCATCCTCATGTAATTCCTGTACAAGTTGAACTTTGTAAGGATGATAGTTTTCTTTTTTAAATAAGTTGACGACAAATTAGTGAGCCACCTGATTGGCTAACGCAAGTCTGGTGGAAACATGATGCCTTTCTTCTGCTTCTAGAAGCACATTTAATTTTACATCTTCTCCTACTTGACGTCTACCTTGCTGTGGTCGATCTTTTACGGATCCAGTTTCGGTAAACTAATTTTGTCACCGTAGACCTGGCAATTGGAGGTCTATCAGGATGTTCATGGTTAAACAATTCGCATGCTTCTGCATGCGTTCTTTGTCTGTCCCCATACTCAACCATAATTAAAATTTCAACGTTTTTTTTTTAATATAGGTAAATCTTCTTTAAAGATCAAGAAGATCCTCAACGTTAACTTAACACAGACAACCTCCACAACATCTTGAAAATACAACATCTATTATTACTTCATTGAAATTTTCGCGTCCGGTAGCGGATTTTTTAACATCTCAAAACCGAAGACGGGATTTTACTCATTTAAAGCGCTACGGTGAAGTTCCTTCCTCTCTCGCTGAAGCCCTTCCTAAATCCCATTAAATTTTAATATATGCAGTCCGTGAGCGGAGACGACGCGTCGTTTAAAACGAAATCTTCGGGAAATATGCAAGCGGATTTGCACTTACTGTCGACGACAGGAATAGATCCCTACCAGATCGACGAGGTGCTGCTTCGTCGTATATAACGGGTGAGATAAAAAGGTAGATGCGGTCGGAATAAGTGGATGGTGTTATTTGCATGCATGCTGCAAATGCTAGGTGTTCTGCAGCAACTACATATGTGTTAGTAGCTCTAGTAGTATTGACAAAAGCAATAGCGGAAACGTGAGCAACAAGTTGATGAAAAATGTATACGTGTCCTACTTGAATGAGTTAGATGTCATATGTATCTGTCAAGTTTCTATATGAATGTTGCTTGTGCTTATTTAAATATTGAATTATCGGAAGAAATATTGCAATTTTTTTATTCTAAAACTACAATTCAATAGAATATAAACTTAACAAAAGTATTTCCATTGTACTCTAACAAACTCACAAAATTATTCGGTTTTCTCATAGTAGTAATGACCTCCTTTCGCATCAGTGAAGCATTTCAAACGATTTTTCATCGATTTAACTAATTTTTGTGTAGTATTTTGGTCAATAGTGTTCCATTCTTTTATCAAAGCTTTCTTCAGTTCTGTTTTATTAGTTATACAACTTTTTTTTAATACAGAAGAACCCCAGGCGCGTGAACCCGTGCAGACGTTCGTCTTAGGGAATCCCCAATTTATGTGTTGTACTTTTTTTCGTCATCTATCGACTGGCTCATTAGTTGATCTTAAACAAACGCACAAAATGCAGGTGCTAACAAACCGGTGCTACCGAAAAGCGTAAACGCAATGTTTTAACTATAAAACAAAAAATGGAAATTTTCAAACAATTTGAAAAGAACAAAAGCGTTGCAGCATTGGCTAAAACATATAGCATTGGAAAACAAGTGGTTCGCGACATTGTGAAGAAGAAAACCGAATTACATAACTTTGTTGATAAAGCTGACAGTGCAAAAACTATTTCTGAGAGGAAGTCTCTAAAAGGATCTATTTTTCGATAACTGGATGATTGCTATGACCAAGTGGTTCCTACAGAAAAAATCGGAAGGGGTTCCAATATCAGAATCTATGTGTGCTAGGCAAGGCCAATAGTTTCACGAACAGCTGAAAATTAAAGGAAACTTCTCTGCATCTTCCGGTTGGCTACACAGATTTAAGAAACGTCATGGAATAAGGCAATTAGCTGTTCAAGGGGAGAAACTAAGTGCCGATGATGTAGTTATGGTGGAATGGTGGAAACTGGGCTTTATTGGAAAGCAATGCCGAAAAGAACACTTGCTGCAGACTCAGAAACTAGCGCACCAGGTTAGCTTTACATATTTTTGTACTTTTTTTTTATAATTTTTTAATTAGGTTTTAAGGTAAGCAAAGACCGTTTAACAGTGCTATGCTGTGCTAATGCATCAGGAACCCATAAGCTTAGGTTAGCTGTCATTGAAAAATCAAAAAAGTCTGTAGTGTTACTGGATAATGCTCCATCGCATCCTGATGCAGAGCAACTAAAGTCAGCAGATGGGAAGATATTCGCGACATATTTTCCTCCGAATGTGACATCTATTGCCTAGCCAATGGACCAAGTTGTTATAGAGACCATGAAAAGGCTTTATAGGAAAGACCTTATGCTTCAATTGTTGGGAGAAAGTTACCTTATGGGATTTTGGAAACGTATGAATGTGAGTGAAGCAATTTATGCTGTAGCTTGCGCTTGGAGTGAAGTGAAAGAGACTAACATTAAAAAATTAAATTTTATAAAATAATGACTTTAGAAGATACAGCAGATGAGGAAGGTACTGAAGATGATAATCGCTTAAATGAAGGTGAGTTATCAATCGAACAGCTATAGCATCTATAGCCTCACAAATCGAAGACTTGGAAGAAATAGACATCGAAAAAATAAATGAATAGATAGAATGTGATCACCAAGAAAAAGGGTATCAGATTATGTATGAAGATTATCTAAGGCAGACCTCTGAAGAAAGTCTTAGCAATAGTAGTGATGATGAAAATAATTTCGTCATCAAAACAAGTCACCGAGAAACAGGAGATGCAGTAAATATAGTTATCAATTATTTTGAAGAACAGCTTGAAACTGATGTTATTCATGCACTTCAACTTAGAAAAATGAACGAAATTATAAGAGGCAGAATTTACGAAGCCCAAAAACAAACAAAAAAATTTATAAGTCATAATCTTCTTTGAAAAGAAAGAAAGAAGCCCATAATTTAGAAAATTCACAACACATGAAGCACAATGTTTCCTCCTCGTCTTCTTCATTTCTGTCACTGTCACTTTTATCATTGAATATTTGTTTAGTCACTTGTTTCTTCTTTTCTATGTTTACAACTGTACTATTTTTTTTTGGTTCTTCCTTCGCATTCATTTCGGGAGAGCCTGTTAATATTACAGTCACACGGTGTTTACGCCCTCTAGTTGTTAGTTTTCTTTTCGGTGCTTTTGGAAATGGCTTTAGGGTTTCAGGTGAGAATCCATAACTGGATCCTGGCCTAGATAAGGGTTCACCAACTTCAATTTGTATCTCTTGTATTGGTCTCGCAATCTCATGGCAGCTCGAAGGTACAGCTTTCGGGGGTCTCAGGCATTGGACGATCTCTCAGAAAGTCCGAATCTTGAAAGATTTTTCTGTTGTAAGGGTAAATTCCGCTTCTTGAGAAACCTTTCATGATATTATTTGGGGTTGTTGCCAAAGGGAGTGCTTCCTTCACGATTGATGGTAAGTCGTAGATCGTCATCACTTTTCCAGGATTATTATGCATCCATGCTTAAATAGGTCTTCAGTGGCCCATATTCACCGAGATGTAGAGGCTGGAGGCTGTGCGAGCAATGGGGTGGAAATGACAACATGATAGCATTATTGTCTTTCGCTAAAGATATCCCCTCAATGGCAAGGTGAGACTGGTGCTGGAGATGAAGGAGTCGGCCTTACAGATTTGATAAAATGTTGCATAAAAATTCCAAAATCGGTTTGCAGTCATCTACTATAGGACCACCTCGTACAAAATGTTCCTTGCAAAACTATCCGGGGAAAATAAACATGCACGGAATTGAATTTCCCTTTGCATTAACACAAGCGGGAAAAGTGACCAAAGTACCACACTCCTCAGATGTTAATGCTCCTGTCGGTTTGCCTCCTTTTGTTGCGACAATTTTTCTAGGCTTCTGGTCTGTTGCAGATTTTTGATGGTCTTAAGTTGCATTTTTTTCAAAACAGCCTCCAACTTATCAAAAAAATTCTTGACATTTATCTTATTAAAAGATGTGGCCCGGCTTAAAGTTGTAGCCTCAGGTACGCGAATTGATAAAGTGGGATTTCGTTTTAGGAATGAGGTAAACGATTCGGTTCCAGCCCTCTGGTTCGTGGTCCACGTTGCAGGAACTTTCATTTTGTGGTGAAGTGCACAATCGTGAGCCAGTTTCCGAATATTAACTGGCGTCAGTCCAAAGTAAATATTTGCACATTTCTTTAAGTAATCACATAAAATTGCCTCTTGCTTTTCGTTGAAAATTTGCCTGTTAGGAATATAGCGAGTTCTATCGGGATCGTTCCCAGTTTGTCTCTTCTTTCTTATATACATAGTGAAAAAGTGCAACATGACAAATATCTAACTCTTCTGCTGCTGCTCTAATGGGTCTGTTTTCGTCGGTGACCAACAAAACTGCTTTTTTTATCACATCAGAGGAGACAGTTCCTCTATTTGTTTTCCTTCCATAAGTTCTCATCTAAACTTTTTTTTATGTGTGGTGGGTGCTTAGTTGCAGTGAATCCATAAGCTGTATTACTTGTCTGGCTATCACTGCAACTCTGTGGTGTAGTTTTGGTGTGTGTAAGATGTGTTTAAATGGCCTTGTGACAGCATCATATCGCCTTTTATGATGCCGCGCTGTTAATCACTTTGCTCCCAACAGCGAATAGCAAGTCGATCCGGGATTAAGCTCCCTGAAAAAATGTCACCGTCCCTCCAGAGAATTGAACCCCGGCACATATCGTTCTCTCACAACGATAGTCAGCCGCCTAACCACTGCGGCCATCGACCCCTAACTAATTACGTCTAATTAGGTTTTCAGAGAACTTGGCATCCCCATCCCCTCGACTTCCATTTCCTTACACTTTCTTTGTTTAACCAGGACCAAATCTCCCTTCTAGTAGAATCCTTGGTGATTCCACATACGAGCTCTGGTCCTATGAAGTGTTTTTTAGAACCGTTCCTGGCTAGTTTATCGGCTATTATATTGCCCTTAATATCCTCATGTCCAAGCACCCAAATCAAAAACACCATATTGTCTTGTGCCTGTTTGCAATCTTTAACCAGTTTTGACCTGGTAAGAGGGGGTTCATAACTGCCTTGATAGCCACCTGACTATCACTCATTATGCTTATTTTTCTCCTCGTACAGCCTCCATTTGCAATCCGTTCTGCGCAGGCTGCGATTGCTGGAAGACCGTTGCATGCTCTCCCAGGCTTAAAGATATCCTCTCCTTTACAATTGACAAAGAATCATCACCGAACATAACTGTTAAGTTATCGGTTGTATTTGGTAGGTCATTGACATATAAAAAGGAACAGCATTGATCCCAATATGGGACTTTGCGGAACGCCAAAAGTTGCTTCTCGCCATTCAGATCTTATCTATCTTCCATTTACGTTTTGGACGATAACACACTGATATGAATCTCATATGAAATTTTCCTAAAACAAACGGCTTCAAGCTTGTGCGAAAGAACAGAATGCACATTGTCGATGGCCTTGGACATATCTGTAAGATCGCGGAAGATTTCTTCGTACAATTGAAACAAAGTACAGGTTGTTGATGTACCCTTTGTATTATTATTAGTTTCTTGAAAATTGTTTTTACGATACTGCGTTTCAATCGAGTCAGGAACTGTCCACTTTTAAACGACAACTTTATGATATGTTCCAAAGGGATCGCCAAGGTATCCGCACAGTGCTCGAGGAGAGTGACCGGTATTTCGTCTACCCCCACAGCAGTCGTATTATTCAATTCATATATGTAGGTATAATGGTTTTCAGTTCTTGGGAGGGCAATAGATTTCTGTTTTTGGTATGTGTTTCATTGTGATTATCTGTCAAGTTATCACATCTCGTAAAAATGCTTCTTCATTTCATTCATTGATTCGGAAGCATTCTCATATCTATCATTGAAATCGTGTTAGTTGATCCACTATAAATAATAAACTCACCAAAATCTAACCGCACAAAAAGTTATATATTTTCGACAGTTTAAGTTACGAATTTATCTCATCTGACATCGAAACGTAGGGTGGATTAGAACCCGAAGAAGCCTCTTCCGCCTTTCTAAAAACTTAATATAGCACTCACATTCCATAAATAATCTAAACAGAAGTTTGTACCTTTTCCACTGTATCGGTTATGTAAACAGATTATGGATTATACGAAACAATCTATCAAAAGACTCTTCCTGAAATATATTATTATACTCGCTTCATTCAAACGAACTCACTGAATATCGAAATACTCGAGGAAATTATACCCGCTTAGGAGGTATACACAAACAATTTTTTGAGGATCGAAAAGGAATGGAACGAAAGCGAGGGTTATTTGTGACAACCCTTTGCTTTCTATAAATTTCGCGTCGCCCGAAGAGCGTTTAAATCCGTTAACGTCGAAAAGTTTAAATCGAAGGAGGGAAGTGTCAAAGGTGGTACTCGTTATTTTGATTACCTCTAATGTGACTCTCCTAGCTAGAGGGCGCTTGTCTCATCGTCTTTTTCACTCGCTTTGTTTACTTGTAATTAATTTTCGTCGAATTCGGCGCAGTTTCTCTCTTTATATACATAGTTGGAGTTTGTCGAATTTGTTATGGATTATTTCGAATAATATCTGGAAACAGTTTGAATTGGTTGAGATTTTCAATTGCCAAGACAGAGGGTGACGATGACGAGGGAGGAAGGGTGAAATTTGCGTGAGTTTTGGGTTGGAAAATACTGGAAGATTGATATGAATTGAGTTTCGTTTCAATTAGTTGAATGTGTTAAAATAAAAGTCGAAAATTGTGGAAAATAAATGGAAATTCTTCCCTGAAAAATTCGTATTTAATTTGAGAAAGATGTTGCATGCTTCAAAAGAAAACGCGTACTTTAAAATTAAAATATTTATCAGATCGTTGAATAGTAATGTGAATTTTATAGACTAAAGTCTGGCGAATAAATAAAATTACCGTTCGAAGAGAGGATCCAGTTTTAAGAACCTGAAAACTTGTTAACGTCATCTTGTAATCCGACATAGCAGCGAAGTCAGGTTCCTATTTTCGTCGCTGAGTTTCCTATCTCTAAATTATCCTGTCCATACGTAATTTATCTTGTTTACAGATAAGTACGCCCGAATTTTCATCTAATCTGGCTAGCGTCACTTCAATATAAGTAATAGATGTTGTTGGAAGAATAAATAAAGAGATAAAGGTAGATAAGCTAAAGCTGTAAAAGTGAAACTCATACAAGGGGATTGTTGCATTATGCTTATCTTTTATTAAGTAAACTGAGTTTGAGTGTGTGTTTCAACTCGTTCCGTTGATGACGTGACTTTTGCTTGGAGAATCGCCAAGTGTGACGTATAAAAAATTAAAATATGCCTATGGGAAACATTCTTTATCCCAGGCTCAAGTTTTTTACTGGCACAAATCATTTTTGGAAGGCAAAGAACACGTTGAAGATAAACACCGTTCAAGTAGGCCTTTAACCTCTAAAACCAATGAAAACATTGAATGTGTCAAGATTTACCGTTCATCAAGTTTTGACTGAACATTTGCACGTGCAAAAGGTCTGTGCCAAAATTATGCTGAAAAACCTCACAATTAAGCAGAAGGACATTCGAAAAAACAAGTGCATTGATCTTCTTGACAGAATCGCTAATGAGCAAGATTTCTTTAGTCGTGTGATTACAGGTGATGAATCATAAATCTCACGATTGTCAGCCCAAAAGGCAAAGTCAAGAATGGCACACTGCAAACTCTCCTCGACCAAAGAAAGCTCGAATGAGCAAATCGAAGATTACATCAATGCTGATTTGTTTTTTTTTTTGACAAAAGGGGAATCGTCCACAAAGAATTTGTTCTTCCAGGACAAACTGTCAACCAAGTTTTTTTATAAAGACGACCTTGAAAGGCTCAGAAAATTCTCGTGAGACCAGATATTGCAGACAAATGAATGGTCCATCATAACAACGCCCCATGTCACACTGCCCTCTTCATAACAGAATTTTTGACCTCAAAAGACATTTCTGTGGTTCCCCAGCCCCCTTATTCACCTGACCTCAGTCCATGTGACTTTTTCCTTTTTCCTAAACTGAAAAATGTCCTCAAAGGGCGTCATTTCTTTGAACGGGATTCTAAAACTTTTCTGTGGTTCTCCAGCCCCCCTTATTCACCTGACCTCAGTCCATGTGACTTTTTCCTTTTTCCTAAACTGAAAAATGTCCTCAAAGGGCGTCATTTCTTTGAAGAGGATTCTAAAACTTTGGTGAATAAATTACTTTTCTGTCACACCTCGTATATACTGCAAAGACAGATGCCCCTACAAACAATAGAATCAAAATTTCGGAACGGAAAAACCCCAAACTGTTGAGAATGTTCCAAAGCAGCCTTCGGCAAGCTTCGATAAAGGTTAAAGGAAAGTAATTTAACAGCTTGTAGTCGAACTACAGGACACAAAAGAGGTAGATTTGCTCTCGCCCTAGAACACATCAATTGGATACGACTGGAAAAATGTATTGTTCATATTAGATGAGCGTAGAATCTAATATGTCTTTTGGTAAAGCTGGTCGAAATAAGGTACCTATACAGAAGAGCTGGCGATTTGCTTTTGGGAGGTGGCTCAGTAATCATTTTGGGCAAGAATTTCTTTTGAGGTGCACACAGATCTTAACAGATATCTATTGAGCATATTTGGTACCAGCTCAAAAAGAGACGTCTGTAAGACGTCTTAAACCTGCTACAACAACACGTGAGGAACTCCGATTGAATCTTATTAGATATACGAGTAGATATAGGAATGGAACAATTTTTCCCAAGCAAGCATACAGGATGAGGTAAATATACTATTTCGGAATTTCTTAAGCTTATTTAGTAGGATAATGTGATTTCTTTGCTTTTTAAAGCTCTGAAGACTACCTATGGTAGCTAATGGTAGCTCAACTACAAGACCGATCTAGCAAGACGAATTGACAATAATAATGGGTCTTCGCCAGCAAACGCCTTACCTAGAAACGATACATACCTTTGCCGATCACTTTTTAATTCTGTGTTGTAGATGATGTTGTTCAATGCTACAACAGGTTGGACATTACCACCGGTGGCTTGGAAGATGTTAGAAACAAGTTAGAGATAATATTTTTCGTATGATTCATCACATTAAAATTGATCATGTCGTACAGGCTTTATAGAACGCCCTCTACTAGTGATGTTCAATTGTTGATAACGACCTTTCGATTTACGAGGGAACGTTTTTATATTCGCGGAATGGGGGATAAGGGGTGGAAATAAAAAACCAAATTATTTTTCTTTTTCAATATATTCACCTGCAAGACGGATACATTTTTCACATCTTTCAATTAATTTATTTATACCCTCATAAAAAATTGATTTCTCTTTATCTGCAAAATACGCCGAAAGTGCCTCCTTGACTTCATCATCGGCAGTAAATTTTTTACCCCGCAGCTCTTTTTTCATTTTCGGAAACAGGTAATAATCACTCGGGGCCAGCTCTGGGGTGTAGGGTGGGTGATTCACAATTTCGAAGCCCACCTTATGCAGGGCAGCTAACGCAACGCGGCTCTTGTGGACGGGCGCGTTGTCGTGCAAAAGCAGCACACCTTTCGTCAATTTTCCCCGTCTTTTCTCTTTAATGGCTTCTTTTAGTCGCTCTAATATTGAAGCGTAATATTCTCCGGTTATAGAAACACCTTTATCTTTATAATCAATCAACAATATTCCTTCCGAGTCCCAAAATACCGTTGCCATGAGTTTCCCAGCTGATTGTGACACTTTAAATTTCTTGGGAGGTGCTGTGCCCTTTTTATGCCACTGCATGGAGTCTTGTTTGGACTCATGTTTATAATGATGAACCCAAGTTTCGTCTCCAGTAACAATTCGACTCAATACACCATCCTTGTCTTCATTACAGAGGTCCAAAAATGCACGCGAACACTCTACGCGCTGTTGTTTTTGCGGCGGCGTGAGCATTCTCGGCACCCATCTTGCGCTGACCTTAGACATGCCGAGATGATCGTGTAGGATTTTAAAAATTGTTGTATCGGATACTCCAACCATTTCTGCGAGTTGTTTCTTCTTTAGTCGAGCATCTTCGAGTACAATTTTTTCAACTTTTTGGATAAGTGCTGGGGCGTGGTCACCTCAGTGCTCCTGCCCGGCCTCGGGTCGTCTTCAAGGGATTCCCTTCCTTGTTTAAATAAACTATGCCACTTGTACACCATGGTTTTTCCTGGACAAGAGTCGCCGTAAACCAATGACATCTCATTCATTATGGTCGCGACTGATTTTCCTTGCCCGGTAAGGAACTTTATAACGGCACGATATTCGATTTTTTCCATATTTCACTTTTCACTCCTGATTATGTTACTTGGTTGACGATAGCTCAAAGACTAACTGTCTAATAACAATGAAACTTCGTATTTATACTAATTATGAGTCGCTGCACAGGCCGCGCCCCCAATGCGCCTAATCACTCCCCTACAACCCGCTCATTCCGCGAATATAAAAACGCTCCCTCGTATATACAATTACATGTCAAACAGGTAACAAATACTGCCCTAAAGAGACTTCCTATTAATGTCATCAATATCTTGGTACAGATCCTAAATGTCATGCTGGGTCTTCGCGTATTTCCGAGGATGTAGAAGCGCACGCCAGGGTCCTCCTTGCGTGATTTTGTCACATTTTTAACCTATTTCTTACGTGACTCAAAGTGTACGTGTTGGATATATAGTATTAGAGATGTTTCCCAATCATAAATAGGCAACATTACATTGTTCTAAGAAAGTTTAAAATTCTATCGAGAGTTATTTAGGTATCGTGAGGAGGCAAGATAAAGGTAATATATGAAATAAACTCCGAGCTAGCCTAGAATAACAATAAAATTTAGTACCTATCCATCTTTTCATAATGTTATGTTATATTAGTAATAAATCTGTTGCTGACTACTACTGAAATAACAATCCTGAACGTGTAATAGCTGCAATAAACAAGTAATAAACGTAGATGTATAAAAGCATATCATATACACCCACACGATTTGGTAATTCCGTACTTTCATTGTGTACAAATTGTGTTTTTATTCGTACCTTTTAAAAAGTATCGATCGCACTATTGTAAGCGCTAATATATAAGGGTTGTAAATTTTATTGTCGATTCGGTTGCTTTACCTGTTTAATTCACTCGATTTTTAGCGTTTTAAAGCTGCTATTGCGGTTTTACGTCTCCGTTTCTCTCACGCGGCAATTAGTTTTATAACCTCCAAGCTTTAGTAGTTTTATTAAAAATAAAAACCATTATTATTTTTGTTGCCAAAATTTGAAAAAAAAAACTCAATTCGATACGTCGAGTAAAGTTTTATTTCGAAATTAAAAGTTATACATCTAATTAATGTCAAAGCAAATGTTTCTCAAGAACAAAATTATAACTTAAGCTGACACCATAAATTTAACATTCAGGTTGCATAACTTAATCAACCTTGTGCCAAGCGTAACACTCTGTAATTCAGCAGCGCAGTTAGCCGTTTTAAATGAAAAATTCTTAAAGGTTCGACCTTCGCTGGCATAATTTAAAATCTCCCTCGATTAGGCGAAAGCTCAAGCTCAGTCACGTTCGGAAATCTAACGCAGGTTAGGTACGTTTTTAATTAATTTGGATAACGTATCCCTTTTTGACAACACTAGGCAACTTTTTTCTTTAATAACTATGTATAGCTTTACTTCCTCTTACGGTCGCGATAATATCAATAGCGACAATAGTTTGCCTGTCATAGTTCTTGTTTTCCAGAAACAACCCCCATCCCCTATATTTTTTTAAAACTATTGTCGCTATCTTTTAGTACTCATAAAACAGTTATATACTTGTCTTAATTTTTTTTTATGTGTCTTATAGTTTTGGAGATATTACGACAAATACCGGAAGGTAGCGTTGGCTCTTGGTCACCCCTACCTCCCAAAAACGAGCGATTTAGCATCTATGGAAGTTACCTTTGTTCTTACACTGCATCAGTCTACAAACCCACTAAATTTAATTAAAAATCGGTCACCACCACTTCTCTGTGTTTCCTTGTAGTAGTAAAGGTCTGAGAATTTACTCTTCTTATGATGAAATAAAAAAAGGTAAACAGCTTTGTTATCCATCTATTTTAGCCTCCACTTCCATCGCATCCCCACTTGAAAATCGTGGTAATATTTTAAACAGTGATTTTTTTCTAGTAGTACTGCGACCGAAGTAGGTTTCATCAAACGAACGGATGGAACCTACACAAGCACTCACAAAGAGAGCATTGAAGAACTGATAAAGGTTCACTTGCCGTCCGCTAAAATCTTGAAGGGTACTCACGGGCCTGTCGAACCAGACTAAAGGCCGAACAGACCGAAGCGAGACGACTGGAGGCTGGCCACAGAGATCACGAGACCCGCAAGAATTAGGTGGGCGGATAGCAGATTTGCACCATTCAAATTCGCGGGCACAGATGGGATATTTCCGGCCCTACTTCAGAAAGGGATGGAGATACTGATACTACATCTCACAAAGATCTTCAAAGCTTGTATAGCCTGGGGATGGGTTCCAAAGGCATGGCAAAAGGTCAGGGTAGTGTACCTACCTAAGGTGGGTAAGATATCTGATCAAACGCCAAAGTCATACAGACCGATAAGCTTGTCCTTCTTACTCAAAACTCTTGAAAGGTTGGTGGACAGACATATTAGAGACACCGCGCTGAGAGAACAGCCACTCAGTGACAGACAGTACGCCTACCAACCAGGAAAATCTACAGAGGCAGCTTTAGATGACCTCAATAGGCTAATTTCAAAATCTATAGAAGACAAAGAGATAGCCGTAGCGACTTTCCTGGATATAGAGAGGGCATTTAGCAATGCCACCACAAACTCAATTATCGAGGCTTCAAGGAGAAAAGGAGTTGCGCTGAAGCTTCTGCAGTGGATAAGAGCCAGCCTGGAAAGGAGGATAATTACATCCACGATTGGCGAGGCTAGCATCGAAGCGGAGGCGGGAGGAGGCTGCCCGCAGGGTGGGGTGTTATCTCCTCTTCTGTGGGCCGCTCTCGTTGACAACCTAATCCGAAAACTGACCAGAAAGGGGTTTTACTGCCTGGGATATGCTGACGACCTAACAATAGTCGTTAGAAGGCGATTTCCGAAAGTTCTCATGGAACAGATGCAAAGAGCTCTAAACACGGTGGACAGCTGGTGCAAACAAAAGCGGTTAGTAGTCAATGCTCAGAAAACACAAGTTGTCACGTTTACAAGAAAAAGATCGTTAGAGGGTCTGCAACCACTAGTAATAGGTGGGGAAAGAATACCACAGGCCAAAGAGACGAAATACCTAGGAGTATGGCTGGATCAAAGGCTCACGTGGAATACGCATATCAAAAAATAACCAACAAAGCTACTATTGCCTTGGGCAGGTGCAGGAGGTTATGTGGAAACAACTGGGGCCTTAGTCCCAAAATGACTCTGTGGCTATATACCAGGGTAATCAGACCCATGATAGCATACGGAGCTATGGCTTGGTGGCCAAAGGTGCGACAGGCGGGGGCGGCCAGAACGCTGGGTGGCGTACAAAGACTAGCTTGTCTGTGCGCCACAGGGGC